>JBBPNX010000429.1:0-20368 GCA_038091155.1 Harrya chromipes | reverse complement strand
GCAGAGGGATGCTGACTGGGCTGCTCACAGAATGGCCCCATTTTATACGTGGAATACCGAGCGCGGTCTCACCGCTGGTGCACGAGAACATACGGGGACCCCGCCATTCCTCATGACAAGACCACGGTCGAAACGCAATGTCAGGTGTTTCTTCTGCAGCAGACAGATCAACTGACTGAGCCCGACAGGCGCTATCGGGCACATGTAGCCGTATCCCTGCATGGAGGTGTTAGAGAGAACACCGGTAAAAAGTTGTTTGCGGCAGCACAGCGACAGTTACTACGAACATTCGGGCCCTCACCCCGCTATTCTCATGATGGTGGCTTCTGCCCCTATTACGGTGAGCGGGTGATGAGTATTCTTGATGGATTTCCAGGATTAGGTTAATCGAATGATCATCCTGGACCAATTTGAGCACGGTCATATTAATACAATGCCTAAAGTAAAGTAATCGTATCGAGGTTGAACTCGTTCGTACTGTGTTCGTTAGCACCACATTTTTTGTGACTTATTTTCCTGGCCAGCTCAGGAAGAAAGTCCAAGAGAGATACCAAAGATCTATTTTACGGATCCCTCATACAGTAAGGGATGTCACTTTCCAGATTTTCGTTCAGTGTGACATCTCTCGAATCGGACGCCTGAAGTGAACGTCCAGCTTTGATGTCCCCAAGGCAGATGCTAAACATTCCTGCTTCTCTCAACTTGTCCGCATGGGGTTCATCGATCGCCTGCAGGCGCGAATGAAGTTCTTCCGAGTTGGCTTCAAGCCAGAGGGACTCTAGAACGCTCGTGCCAGAGACTGACGATGGGCGTTTTTCGACAGGTTTTCTCCAGAGGATGAATATTACCATGGTGAGGGCGACGAAGGACGCTGCTGATGCGAAAACAACCTTTTTTACCAATCCCGGATAACGGGAGGTCATGGAGTAACGTGATATATAGATAATTGCCGGGAAAGACAGAAAATATAACGTACAGGTATCGTATTGATCTGTATGTGGCAGCCCAAGCACGATGCGCATGTGTGGACCCCGGAATAGAGGGCAGATGAGAGCAAGGAAAGGGGAAGAAATTCAACGTACATTTAGACGCCATTGCAATACATCTTGAGTCGCCGGGCTCTGGCCCACGATGCGATCGAAACCCCCATTACCCTCACCGAGCCGACCCGCTAGGAACGGAACACGAATATCAGAAGCGTGAAAGCGCCGGTAATCATCACAAATTCAACTAAAAGACGAGCGGACTCACCGACCCACAGGAACCTTGCTGCAGTCTGGCTGATGGCATTTTCCAATTGGGCAGGAGTAAGCGTTACGGAAGGATCAGCGCTGGATTGAGTGCCAGCGGCATCCTTTGCGGCAGTCGAGTTCAACCCCAGCAATGACATCATGTACCTGTTAAATAGTCCTGCGGTGAGTCTCTCGGCAGAAGCGTTGCAACCTGCGAAAGCAGCGACGAGGAAAAGCAACGAACACTCACTCGTCCATGGATGTAGTGTAAATCGTAGAGGTATTTGCAAAAGACGCGGTTGTGTAAGACATATAGGACTGCGAGAGGGCGATTACCATCTGCGTGCAATGATATGATGGTGTCCATAGGTGAGTTCGTCCCAAAGTGCAGGCTGCAATGAACACATACTCCGACGTTAACATTCGTCGCAGCCACTGGCGACCAGACCGACCAAGAGGTGCTTGTCGATAGGTTATTGACAGTTTCATTCAGTGTTGAAACAAGTGTTTGTTCTTGTATATTCAGCGCGGCTGGCACAGTACGTGTACTGACTGAGCATGCCGCGATGTATGTCACTGTGGTCGAGTTCTCAAGATTTGTCCCTGTCGTTCAACATGAGCATGTACACATGTAGTCGCCGACAACAGGGGCACCTTACATGACGACGACGCATATGTCCAATTTAACTTGAGAGCCACAGGATCGTGGACGGACTCATCCACGTCAATGGCAGTGGTGATCATGTAGAATAGCGTCTGAGGACAATCGGCGCACTATGCAAGTGTCAGAGCAGCGAAGCCGTCCAGAAGGAAAGGGTATCTACCTGACCATCAATCCTAAGAAGGAGATCCTTCCCTGTGACGATGTCAATAAGGGATATGCAAGGTGGTGTATCATGACTCACATATCGGGGGTGCCAGAAAAGTGTTGTCACCAGACCCATTCAACGAGAACCCAATGTGGTATTGTCCCAGTCCAGGATCGGAGTAATCGAGTTGATCAGAAAGAAGCATGAGGTTGGGTACTAGGCCACATTGCACGCTGAGTGTCGTCGCATTGACAGTCGCCTCCGTAACTGTGACGTTTTCCGGAACCTGAGGAATGTCGTATATGGTACTGCTGGATAATCCGTACGTAGTCAAGTTTGAATTTTGGCCCGTCAAACAACCAATGACAGAGATCTGCGACCATTCAACCAGCTGGCTGATATTCACAGAGGTGTCGGGTAAGGCCAAATTCGACTGAAGAATGCCAACGGGCAGATTATTGTCAAACGCTTGCCATTGCATTATGGACGATGAGGCGATGTGAAGGACCAGCATCGAAGCGAGATATATGACAACAGTCAACACCTCCCAAGGTGACGAAGCTAGTTTGTGTTGCTTCCAGAGGATGAGGGTTGCTGCACCGATGCTGGTCCACGCACCAGATATGTCATGTACAGCAGTCAGCTTTCGTCGCTCGCCAACAACTTTACACAATGCAAGGTATTGTAAAACGAAGACCAAGAGTGCCGAGTAGAGCTTATTTGGGAGTGAACTCAACAACCATATTCTGTAGATATATCGACATACCGTGTAAATTGCTTGCAGCAGAGCACTCAGACCGGTTGTCAATGTGGTGGTTTCAAGTGAAATGATGACGAGGTGCTCTGGATGGCGGACCAGTAGAGAAAGAAGGATGATATGCACGACAACGGGTGCAATATGAAGTGCGTAGCACCATCGACGGCCACGAGAGATGTCCCCTGTACGAGGTTGTTCAACATGCAAACTGGGGTGAAGATTTTCAGTGTATTCTGGTGGAAAAATCGATTAGACGAGGCTTAGGTTTTTGCCAGGATACACACTATCTTTGAAAGTCTCAAGAGTTCCATGGCTTGTCAAATTGTAGAATGGGATGGCTGCATAGAGGCCGCCACGGCTGTCTGTCTGGTCCATATGCACATATGGGGACTGCATCCACGAAACCATTTTGAATATGGACGAAGTCCGTAGACCGTCCACTGATTGGTTACGGATGCCACCCAGGTAATCACGGAGGGCTGCTGAGCGTGAACCGAACCACATGATTTCCAGGAGGCCGGCAGCATGTATGACTTGCTGGCTATTCCGATCCCAAAGCATGCAGACCACGAGGATACAAAGGACTACCGATACACAGAGGGAAGATATAACCTGTGAAAATGAGAATAATCTCTTGTAAGGATTCCATGGACCTACTGGCAAAGGATTGATCTGTGAAGGAGGCCCATCAGCGCCATTATGCTCAGGAACATGTCACTAAATTCCAACATACATTCAACCTCCATTTCAGTATGTACTCTGTGATTTGAGCATCTTCTGTTCGTCTGTCGAAGCCCCCTCCAGCCTTGCCCAATTTTCCAGCTGTGTGAGTTTGATGAGGGATCATCTGGGTATGTCTGTGAGAGCTACTGTACCTATCCACACAAATTGGGCAGCAATCTTGGAGGTGACATTCTCCACCTTGTCTCTAGTCAGCAGGGATGGGGTACCAGTGCCATCACATGAAGATACGTTAAACCCTAAAGCAGATGTCATATATCTGCAAAACTTGTTAATCAGGCTATAAAACCTCATCAGGGGGTCATACACACGTGTCGAAGATGGTCATATTTTTCCAGTCACGGTTTGAATTTGACATGACAGGCTGACAATAGGGGGATTGTGGAAGGCTGTCAGTGCCACCACCCAACATCCCCGAAAGAATCTGTGCATATCATTCAACTCATTGATATTGTATAACTGCAAAATTGACAACACACTGCGAGAGTGAGATTCACGTCACCACCAGGCGAAAATGTGGACCAAGTGGAGCTTGATGGTTGCTCGTCGGGGCCAAGCAGAACACTCGAGGCCCCTAGTGTGGCTGTGGTAGTTGTTGCATCGAAGGTGCATGCAACAAGATATGCTTGTGTTGTAAAATTCTGAGCCACACCACCTACAAGATATAGCGTACAGTTAACTGGCTGGACCCGATTGTCATGGATACCCACCAGGTGGAGAAAACGTTCCATTGATGTAAATGTGGCTAGCCCCGCTAACCGACTCGTCGGCTTCAATTGCCGCTGAGACGAGATATGTGATATAAGGCAGTGAAGCCTGGAGATTGGTTAGATCATTGCAATGTAAGGAACAAAAAGCCAACATTATCTGGAGTGGAAAACCAAATTTCGTTGGGCACTGTCGTCAGGCATGAATCTCGGGTATCCATAATCTCAACAAAGTATCTTACACAGTAGATTGTAGCCCCCGAAGCTCAAAGAGTCTAAGCCTGTCATCGACACGCTGATGATTGCCGTGTCATGATCAATCGAAAGATTTGTAAGTAGGCCACAATGTGCGTTCAACGTAGTGGCGTTGACTGTGGCATTGACAAAAGCAGGAACTGGCACGTCGTACAGTGTATTGTCGGTCAATCCCTGTGCTGTGATGCCGTACAAGTTTTGCATATACGGAGAATAGGGAAGCACAACTTGCCAGTCCGACGAAGTGAAATCGGTGAATGGATCAGGCCAAGTTGCCACTGCTGAGACCATTCTAGTCACGGTTGTATTGAACGGTTGGAACTCCATTATGGTGGACGAGGCCACATGAAGCACTGAGACGCCGATAAAGTACACCGTCACCAGAGTAATCGAGAATATTGATGATGCGACTTTGGTTTGCTGCCAGAGAGCACTTAGTGCAGCGCCCAGTCCGCACCAAGCCCCACATATATCGTGAATCTGCGTCAATTTTGTTGGACCATAAAAAACAGCTGACAACATCAATCGTTGTGTGACGAAGACTAGCAGGGCTGTGTAAAGCTAGCAATTTATCCATCAGAATGCACTCCTGAATTTCATTCGGTGCACGACATACAGTGTAAAATGCTTGCAGTCCGCCACTTAATCCGATCGTGAATAACTCGGTGGCAGATGGGATGATGAAATGATGCTCCGGATGATGAAATGTAGCGATGGCAAGGAGGACGAGGTGAAGAACGACGAGGAAGACATGCAGGAGGTAGCACAGTAGATACCGGCAACTACGGACTTGCTCCTTGCCTTGATCATTATCTGACCAAGTCTGATGTGAGCTTGAAAAACGGGTCCTCAAGATTACCTACGTTGGCCAAGCGAATCCTGCAGCGGGAGGGTCGTGTCCATTTCAGACAAGGGGATGTCATCGTCTTGAGGAACAGAGGAGGATTCTCTGCGAAAGAGACGATACTTCGCTTGGGAGTGCGAATGAGCAGACATGGTTAGGAACAAGGGAGGAACAGTAGCAGGAGAACTGTGACGGTAATAAACTCATTGGAAATCTGTACGTCACGGCAAGCGTGTACGCGTCGAATCGTCACATCATGATGGATTCCAAACCGGAACACAGATATAGCAGATACTTTGCCATGAGTGACCTGAAGCTAACTGTTGAAGAATTTGAGATGCGGCATCTCGTTCTCGGAATGTCCGATATGGCCTGTAGTTTCTCTAACGCATGCACGATAGAACAGGGACATGCCTTTTCTGCAGTTCCGAGAACGCCGCTATCACGGCGTGCTGAGGTCGAGCATCACGGTTCGAGGACGGTCACAGAGCGGTAATGAATTCATTGCCACTGGGACGTAAGCGTTGAGCCCCAGTGATCAAACGTTGAGCTCCATTTATTAATTCAAGGCGAGAAACGGAGACAGAGCAGTTGCTTTGAATGTCCCGACGCTTACCATTTACTATATGCATTTCGTTTCCCAACTACTAGTAATAGGGCCCCGCTGGGAGTATTTGATGGCAATTCCCTATTTCCCCAGGACTAAAAACATGGCCATTGATCGAATAAAAAACGTACCGATGATAAGTTCCCCACCAGAGTGGCTGAATTTGATGACGCATCGGACAAGCTTCGAGAGGGAAACTCCCAAGGCTCTCACACAGCCACTGACCCCGTTCACCGGCATCGGGTACACTTTGGATGACTCCATCCATCTCTGCCGCCAGCTCCATACACCACTCGACTTGCGATGAGTGACAGTGGCCCACTCAATGGCACCACCTTCACCTCCCTTGTCCCTATTCACAGGCACGGAATAAAACCAGCGTAACATCTACTTGCTCTTGTCCACCTCCAGCCTCCACTCTCATACTTTGACGATGCTCCATCTCAATCGTCTCCACCTTGCCATACCCCAGCGATTTCGACAATACCAGAGCCAACGTCGTCGACCCATCGTTCAAATCCTCCAAGTCGACCTGCTCCCCGTGGTTCTGCACCGCGACTGACCGTTCGACGCACGCATCCGACGCAAAGTGCACCAACGGGATGTAAATCTCCGTCGGCAGCGCACTTTCCTCTTGGTCATCGACGCCCTTGCCTACACTCCATGCCTCCTCTCCTCCTCTCGGTGTAGTCGTCTCTGATCGTGGCGCATCTGCGGACCTTAGGCTTGATCCTGAACGAAGCCCTGGTGAAATCAAATCGAATATCCACGGGTGTTCCAACGACCTTGCAGGATACGGTCGACAAAAGGCGCGTATCGCACGCGCGCCGTCCCTCAAGAACTCCAACAACTCGTGAGGCAACATTGGTATCACGATGTGGGACGATGCCACGCTCGCACAAGGTGATGTTCTTGACTCCAGCGTTTTGCTTGACGCACGTGCTGACACCAGCGACCCAGCCGCCGTTCCTTCAGCATCGGTCGTCTTCCCTCACACATCGTCCTCGCTCCACGGACTCAGCTCCATCCGTTCCCCCCACACATGACTGTTATCTGGACAATATGCCCACGCCGTACAATTCAACACGTTGGGCCCATCCGTTACCTTCAAACTGGCGTCCAGCGCACGTCCTTGATTCGAATAGTCGCCATATCCCTTGTTCGTCGGATCATATGCCTTCTTTCCATCCATATCCATCGGTGTCCCGATCTCGCCGATGACGGTCGGGTAGCGGCGATGCTCCGTAACGTCCAAACCCCGTATGGCGGCATCTGATTTGAACATCCCAAGTTGGCTCTGAAAACTTGCACGGATCGCCCACTCCCAAAACCTAGCTCCACAGATGGGGCTGCTATACTTTCCCCTGATGATGCCCAACGTGTCCGCGTCGAAGCTAGCGCCGCGTGACCAGTGTCAGACCGTCATACTAGCTTTTGAACAGAGATTCTGAAAATTGCGGGGGAACGACAAGGGAGGATGTCGCTTGGACTCTGAGCAGCACGGATGCGAATGAAATAATCAATTAAGTGAGCGAGAAATTTTTCTTCGAGGAAATATATCGGTCTAATATGGTCCACAGGCGCGGCGTCACTCCCTGTGACGCTTGGGCTCTGGACGTTGTCGAGAGTCTCTGACGACGCTAACGTCGATGGTGGAGCGCTATGTCGCTTGCTTCACGACGTTGTGGTTGTAAGATGTTACAGTTCAAGTACATAGGTGGTGCGAATTCTGTGTTCAAGTGTCCTTTATCTCGCTACTAGTACATGTACAAATGACAAGACATGAAAAAGGAAGGGTCTTCCCAATGAACCCAAACGAAACGTCACGAATTAACTGGTTGTCGTGCAAAGAAAAATTAGTATCCTGAACGACCTTGAGCATCCTTGGGAGAAACATGTGACGCACTTGCAACCTCTCAGTGACTGATCCGACTCAAAGCCCACGGAGAGGCGTCAACTGGGACCGCCACGTCGACTCTGCCAAGATACCATCAATCTATCCAAATACAACAACCTTTGATTGATCCTCCGTAAACGGATACCCATATTCCGCGATTTCGTTCCATGTGACCTCTTCCGACTCGGACGTCAGGAGTGAGCGTCCAACTGCGATGTCCCCAAGACAGATGTCAAACATCCCTGCTTCTCTCAACTTGTCTGATTCAGGTTCCTCGATCGCCTGCAGGCGCGAATGAAGCTCTTCCGAGTTGGCTTCAAGCCAGAGGGACTCTAGAACGCTCGTGCCAGAGACTGATGATGGGCGTTTCTGGACGGGTTTTCTCCCGAGGATGGATATTGCCACGGCGAGGGCGACAAAGGACGCTGCCGAGGCGAAGGCAACCTTTTTTACCAACCCCGGATAACGAGGTCGTGGAGTGACATGAGATATCGATCATTGCCGGGAAAGAAATAAAATATAACGTACAGGTATTGTATTGATCTGTATGTGGCAGCCCAAACCCGATGCGCATGTGGGATAGAGGGCGGATGAGAGCAAGAAAAAGGAAAGAAATTTGACGTACGTGTAGACGCCATTGCAGTACATCTTGTGTCGCTGGGCTTTGGCCCACGACGCGATCGAAACCACCATTACCCTCACCGAGCTGACCCGCTAGAAACGAAACACGAATATTAGAAGCGCGAAATCGCCGGTAATCATCACTAAAAAAAAGGTGGACTTACCGACCCACAGGAACCTTGCTGCAGTCTGGCTGATGGCATTTTCCAATTGGGCAGGGGTCAGCGTTACAGAAGGATCAGTGCTGGATTGAGTGCTAGCGGTACTCTCTGCAGCCGTCCAGTTCAACCCCAGCAAGGACATCATATAACTATTAAATATTCCTGCGGTGAGCCTAGGCCGAAGCGTCGCAACCTGCGAAAGCAGCGACAGGGAAAAGGTAACGGACACTCACTTGTCCGTAGATGTAGTGTAAAACGTAGAAGAATTCCCAAGAGACGTTGTGTAAGACATATAGGACTGCGAGAGAGCGGTCACCATCTGTGTGCAATGATATGATGATGATGTGCGTAGATCAGCTCGTCTCAAAGTGCAGGGTGCAATGAAAACATACTCCGACATTGACATTCGTCGCGGCCGCCGGCGACCAGACCGACCAAGAAATGCGTGTGGATAGGTTCGTTTGATCCGGTGTCGGAACAAGTTCTTGCCCTTGCAACTCCAGCGTAGCTAGGACAGTACGTGTACTGACCGAGCATGCCGCGATGTATGTCACTGTGGTCGAGTTTTGGGGATTTGTTCCTTTCGTTGACATCAGCACGTGCACATGTAGTCGCCGACAACAGGAGCGCCCGTACCTGATGATGATACATATGTCCAATTTAGATTGAGAGCTACAGGATCCCGCACGGACTCATCCACGTCAATGGCAGTGGTGATCATGTAGAATAGCGTCTGAGGACAGTCTACGCACTATGCAGGCGTCAGAGCAGCGAAATCGTCTAGAAGGTAACGGATATCTACTTGACCATCAATCCTAAGAAGGAGATCCTTCCCTGTGACGATGTCAGTAAGGCTATGTCATGTGAGGTGGGATATCATGACTCACATATCGGAGTTGCCAGAAAACTGTTGTTGCCGGTCCCATCGAACGAGAACCCAATGTTATATTGGTCGGATCCGGGAACGGAATACGCGAATTGATCAGACAGGAGCGTGAGGTTTGGTACTAGGCCACATTGCACGCCGAGTGTCGTCGCATTGACAATCGCCTCCGTAACTGTGACATTTTCCGGAACCTGAGGAATGTCGTATAGGGTGCTGTTGGATAACCCGTATGTAGACAAGCTTGAATCTTGGCCTGTAGAGCATGCAATAGGAGAAATGTCGCTCCATTCCAGCGTGCTGATATTCACAGCACTGTTGGGTAAGGCCAAATTCGACTGAAGAGCGCCAACGACCAGGCGATTGTCAAACGCTTGCCATTGCATTATAGACGATGAGGCGATATGAAGCACCAGCATCGAAGCGAGATATATGACAACAGTTGATACCTCCCAAGGCGACGAAGCTAGTTTGCGTTGTTGCCAGAGGATAAAGGTTGCTGCGCCGATGCCTGTCCATGCGCCAGACACATCATGTACGGTGGTCAGCTTTCGTCGCTCGCCGACCATTTTAGAAAATGCAAGGTATTGTAAAATGAAGACCATGAGTGCAGAGTAAACCTTGTTGGGAGTGAATTCAAAAACCATAATCTGTAAGATAATATTGACATACCGTGTAAATTGCTTGCAACAGAGCGCTCAGACCGGTTGTCAGTGTGGTGGTTTCAAATGGAATGATGACGATGTGCTCTGGATGGCGAACCAGGAGGAAAAGAAGGACGATATGCACAACTGCGAGTGCGATATGAAGTCCGTAGCACCATCGACGACCGCGAGAGGTGTCCCCTGTACGAGGTTGATCAGAGTCCAGATCGTACTGAAGATTCTCAGTGTATTCTGGTGGAATAATCGATTAGACGAGGCTAAGATTTTGACCAGGATACATACTATCATTGACGGTCTCGAGAGTCGCATGGCTTGCTAAATCGTAGAATGGGACAGCTGCATAGAGGTCGCTGTGGCTGTCTTTCTGGCCCGGGTCTGGATGCCCATACAGAGACTGTGTCCACAAAACCGTTTCAAACATAGACGAAGCACGTAGTGTGTCCACCGATGGGCCACGAATCCCACCCAGATGACCACGGAGAGCCGCTGAGCGTGAACTGAACCACATGATTTCCAGGGGGCCGGCAGCACGTATGACCACTTGCTGGCTATTCCGGCTCCAAAGCATGCAGACCACAAGGATACAAAGGACTACTGATACACAGAGGGAAGATATAACCTGTTGAAAATGAGCATAATTTCCCATAAGGATTCCGTGGACCTACTGGCAGAGGATTGATCTGTGAAGGAGGCCCATCAGCTCATTATTCTTGGGAACATATCACCAAATTTCAGCATACATTCAGCCTCCATTTCAGTACGTACTCTGTGATTTGAGCACCTTCTGTTCGTCTATCGAAGCCTCCTTGCGCCTTACCCAATTGTCCAGCTGTGTGAGTTTGGTGAGTGATCATCCGGGTGTGTATTTTCGAGAGCGACTGTACCTATCCACACGAATTGGGCAGCAATCTTGGAGATCGCGCTCTCCATCTTGTCCCTAGTCAATAGGTATGGGGTACCGGTATACTGCTCAACAGATGTATCATCACACAATGATATATTAAACCCTAAAGCAGATATCATGTATCTAGTACGAAAGTTGTTAGTCAGACTATAAGACTTGATCAGGGAGTCATACACACGTGTCGAAGGTGGTCATATTTTGCCAGTATGGGACTGACATGAGAGGCTGACAATGGGGGGATAGCGGAAGGTTGTCAGTCCCATCCACCATCGCAGAAAGAATCTGGGTACATCATTCAACTCATTATTATTATATAACCACGAAATTGACAACACACTGCATGAGTGAGATTCACGTCACCACCAGGCGAAAACGTGGACCAAGTGGAGCTCGATGGTTGCTCGTCGGGGTCAAGCAGAACACTCGAGGTCCCTAGGGCGGCTGTGGTAGTTGTTGCATCGAAGGTGCATGCAACGAGATATGCTTGTGTTGTGAAATTCTGAGCCACACCACCTGCAATATATAGCGCACAGTAAGTTGGCTAGCCTCGATTGTCATGGACACTCACCAGGTGGAGAAAATGTTCCGTTGATGTAAACGTGGCTAGTCCCACTGACCGACTCGTCAGCTTCAATTGCCGCTGAGACGAGATATGAGATAAAATGCGGTGCAGCCTGGAGTTATATTAGATCATCGCAATGTACAGAACAAAAAGCTGACGCCGTCTGGAGTGGAAAACCAAATTTCGTTAGGCACTGTGGTCAAGCATGAGTCTCGGGCATCCATCGTCTCAATGAAGTATCTTACATGGTGAATTGTAGCCCCCGAAGCTTAGAGGGTCTAAGCCTGTCATCGACACATTGATGATCCCCGTGTCATGGTCAATCGAAAGATTTGTAAGTAGGCCACAATGTGTGTTCAACGTAGTGGCGTTGACTGTGGCATTGACAAAAGAGGGCACCGGTATGTCGTACAAAGTGTTGTTGGCCAATCCCTGGGTTGTAATACCGTACAAGTTTTGCATGTACGGGGAAAGGGAAAGCGCCGAAACCTCCCATTCCGACGAAGTGAAATCGCTGATTGGATCGGGCCAGGTTGCCACTGCTGAGACCGTGCTCGTCATGGTTGCGTTGAATGGTTGGAACTCCATAATGGTGGACGAAGCGACATGAAGCACCGAGACGCCAATAAAGTATACCGTCACCAGAGCGATTGAGAATATTGACGAAGCGACCTTGGTTTGCTGCCAGAGAGTACTTAGCGCAGCGCCCAGTCCGCACCAAGCTCCACATATGTCGTGAATTTGCGTCAGCTTCGTCGGACCAGAAAAAACAGTCGACAACATCAAACGTTGTGTGACGAAGACTAGTAGCGTTGTGTAAAGCTAGCAATTTATGCGTTAGAATGAACTCCTGAGTTCCATTCCCTGCGTCACGTACAGTGTAAAACGCTTGCAGTCCACCACTCAATCCGATGGTGAAAGGTTCACTGGCAGATACGATGATGATGCGATGCTCCGGGTGATGACATGCGACGATTGCAAGAAGGACGAGGTGAAGAGCGACGAGGAAGATGTGCAGGAGATAGCACAGAAAGTAACGACGGCTGCGAACTTCCTGCGTGCCAGTGCTGTTATCTGAACCAACCAAGTTGAGTTTCACAAGTCGCCCCTCAGGCATGATAATATACCTTGGTCAAACAAGTCCTGCAACGGGAGTGTTGTGTCCATTTGAGACAAGGGAATCTCGTCACCTCGTGGAACGGACAAGGATACTCTGCGAAACAGACGGCGATTCGTTGGAGAGAGTAAATAAGCCGACATGGCTACGGTTGGAAGAATGGAACACTACGTCTCCACCCTCAGGCTGCAGGATGGTCACAGTGCACGAGGAAGGAGGGCCACAGCTTTTTCGTAAGGACGTAAACGTTGGTTGTTGAATGCATGGGCTGGTGGCGGTTCTAATGATGGCATAGAACTTGGGCATTGGTAACTGTGGTACGTAAGTCGAACTATCGTTGATTCTGGCCTAGCAATCGCGGCGCATGCTTGGAGTGGGAAACTGACCGCTGGAAAGTCATGATCAGTGTAGAAGTGGCAAGTATGGCTCTGGTATAAGTAAGTCACGATAATCGCCAAAACGTACCATGCTCACTGGGTGCCCAACAACAACTCCTACAGCAACAACTCCTCCGACGGCGGTTTCGGTCACTGGCATTTGCGTGAATATTTGAGTCGTGAATCGTGATAATCTATCAAGTCCAGAATTGGCCCGGAAACCCGATCCAGGAGAACCCCGAGTCGAAGTCAGATCGAAGCATTCCAAGTAGGCTCTCTGTACTAGGCTCTCGCACAGCCACTGACGCTGCCAAAAATTCGCTCCGCCATGACTCCGGATGCTCATAGTGTACATTACAACGGGTCGCCTAAACGATCAGGTGTCCGTATGGGAGTCTGGCGCACAACTCCTTCACCCATCTCGGGACGTCCCAAAGCTGCCGCCAGCTCCATATACCAGTCGACTTGCGATGAGTGACGGTGGCCCAC
Organism: Harrya chromipes; assembly: GCA_038091155.1. NCBI lineage: Eukaryota > Fungi > Basidiomycota > Agaricomycetes > Boletales > Boletaceae > Harrya > Harrya chromipes. Next base: position 6,740 of record JBBPNX010000429.1, on the reverse strand, counting down.
TCAATGGCACCACCCACCCTCGACACCTCCATCGACACCTCCTTGTCCCCATTCGCAGGCACGGAATAAAACCAGCGAAGTATCTGCTCGCTCTCGTCCACCTCCACCCTCCCCTCTGATACCTTGACCTGCATCGCGTATCCCTCCGTCTCAATCGTCTCCACCTTGCCATACCCCAGCGATTTCGACGGTGCCAGAGTCAACGTCGTCGACCCATCGTACAAATCCTCCGGGTCGACCTGCTCCCCGTGGTTCTGCACCGCGACTGACCGTTCGACGCACGCATCTGAAGCAAAGTGCACCAACGGGATGTAAATCTCCGTCGGCAATGCACTTTCCTCTTGGTCATCGACGCCCTTGCCTACACTCCATGCCTCCTCTCTTCCTCCCGGTGTAGTCGTCTCCGACTGTGGCGCATCTGCAGGCATGACGAGGACCTTGATCTTGAACGAAGCCCTGGTGATATCGAATCGAATATCCACGGGTGTTCCAACGACCTTGACAGGATACGGTCGACAAAAGGCGCGTATTGCACGCGCGCCGTCCCGTAAGAATTTCAACGACTCGTGAGGCAACATCGGTGTCACGGTGTGGGACGATGCGACGCTCGCACAAGGTGATGTTGGTGACTCCAGCGATGCCAGCGTTTCGCTTGACGCACGTCCTGACACCAGCGACCCAGCCGCCGTTCCTTCATGATCGGTCGTCTTCCCCCGTATGTCGTCCTCGCTCCACAAACTCAGATCCTCCTTGTTCCATCCGTCCCCCCACACATGACTGTTATCCGGACAATATGTCCACACCGTATAATTCAACACGTTGGGCCCATCCGTTGCATTCAAACTGGCGTCCAGCGCACGTTCTTGATTCGAATAGTCGCCATATCCCTTGTTCGTCGGATCGTATGCCTTCTTTCCATCCATATCCATCGGTGTCCCGATCTCGCCGATGATGGTCGGGTAGCGGCGAGGCTCCGCGGCGTCCGAACCCAGCAGGGCGGCATCTGATTTCAACATTCCAAGTTGGCTCTGAAAACTTGCACGGATCGCCCACTCCCCAAACCTAGCTCCAAAGATTGGGCTGCTATACTTTCCCCTGATGATGCCCAATGTGTCCGCGTTGACAAATTGCCAGCGCCGCGTGACCAGTGTCAGACCGTCGTAATAGTGTGTCGAGTTACATCCACGTCCTTTGAACAGAGATTCTGGGATCTGCGGGGGAACGACAAGGGGGGGAGGTTGAATGAAAGCGATGGCGCTTGGATGGGCAACGCGGATGCGAGTGAAATATTCAATTAGGTGGGCGAGGAAACATTCTTCGAGGAAATGTATCGGTCTATGGTCCGTACCGGACGACGAAGTTGAGGGAGGATAGTAACGAAAGTAGGCGGGTTTGAGCAATTTGCCGCTGTCAACATCCCAAACATCATGGAGTGCCCATATACACGTCCCCAGCGTCCACTCGCTCGACCGTTTCCAACCCCACTTGGGGTGCACCCCGTTTGGCTCGGTACTGGGATCGACCCATATACGGACACCCTTTGGATCGACCGTGACGGTACCACTGCGCTGCGGTCCAAAAAAACCAATGGTATAGTTATCCAATGTCTGCGCAAGACCCATCCCGAGTCTAAATGACTGCAATGGCGTTGGCACGCTCCCTTTTTTGAGCATGGATCCTTGCGCGGTCGGATACGCGTTCAGATCCTCCCACCCAATGAATCCCTCCGAGGGTTCATTCATGCTGTCCCAGCCGATGACAGCGACATCCAACAGTCCGCCTGAACCGCGAATCCGATCGGCGAGAACACCAAAGGCCCGTATGAAGTGGGACTGGAGGTAATCTTGAATGTGGACGCCATCCAGAAAGCATTTGGGAGCGAACGTCTTGCCGGAAAAGAAGAGGGTAAACATCGTTTGAGAGGCGAGGCGACCATAGTTGGTCGACCAGAGCATGGACGGGAGAGCAGCGGGATTCGGGGTGCCAGACACATTTGGATATTCGCAGTGTAAGATGGCAGCCTGGGTAGCAGTGAATGCTTGTGGGTCGATGCCACATGCTGGGAAGGTCCAGTAGGGTGCGCCAGATCCACCCGAGAAACGTGACCACTGAAATGACATGTCGGAGCGAGCCCCAGAGAATAAAAAACATACATACGACATCCTGGTGCGGATCTATGAAAACCTTGAATCCGTACTCTTTACACTTATAGAGGACACGAATGGTGTAGTCCATGAACTCGTAATCATACTGACCACTAACCTCATCACTGTCAGATCGAGCGCAAAGAACGTCAGGGAGGAGTAAGCACTTACGGTCCCTCGTGTTCGAGCGCTTCCCATGTGATAGGGAACCGAAGCACGTTGAACCCCCACCCTCTAAGTCGGCTCAGATGGACACCTGCAGAACCATCATCGAGATTGAGCGGACGACCGAGAAAGCTATATCCGCCCGCCTGTGCAGACAACCAAAACTCGTCGCGGATGTGAGAAGATTGGCCGACGGGTGCTTTGGAGGACCCAGAGAGGTTCACACCACGAAGTAAGACCGTACGACCGTTGGTGTCCAAGAAATGACCGTCCAGGGTGTGCAGATAGTCTTTATGGACAGGCTGTGCTGTTGCAGGGCATGTCTCAGGGACCTGCGGCATCTCGTTAGTCGCGGTCGGTGAAACAAGGGAAGAAACGGCATTGACGGTAAAATACGGAGTGGAAATCGTACGCAATTCAGATGAATTCTCGGCTTCGATTTCGAAAGATCTAAGCGGTAGCCGAAGTTTTAAGTTTCCCAGAAAAGGAAAATGATTCTTCGAAGCGCCGACGGTACAGACGACGACGTCCAAACTTGGTAGATTATCTCACGTTACAGCAGTCATTCAGTTGGCGCGGTCAAGCAATTTGCAGCTCGTAATTAAAAACTCCATCATTAAGACGCTTGTCGATCGAGAAACTTTTTAAGACTATTCAAGGTATGCCTACAGCCTGGCCGTGCCAACTTATCCCAGCCCTGCCATGTCTAGTGTCCAATATGATACAAGCCGATGAATCAGTGTCATGCACGTGTCGCATCATGTCTTCTTCTCGTCGCACGTGATGCTCTGCAACTGCTGTAGATGCCCACAAATGCCGCAACGAGACAGAGCACGGCCAGTGTCTCAGTAATACAAACGAATGTAATTCAAAGGTTTGGATGAGTGAGCTAATGGTAAGAACGACAAGTGGGCTGCTAAATCACTCATATAAAGCTGAGTCACACCAAGTGCAATCAACCCCAGATTAGTCGAGTGGGAACGGCAGCCAATGTGTAATTGCTATTTGCGCGGAAAGCCCCGTAGAGGGTTTACACTTGGGTATCAGCCTTAGACTTAGGTCCCTCGGAGCCAACACTGAACCTTTGAGAAGAGGAACTGGCTGTGGTAACTATTCTTCCTTGGCATCCTGGCTCCTCGGTATCTCAATTTCGATCTCAATCTTTGGTTTAGAATCCTTTGCACAATCGCTCTTGGATGATCCCCTTCGAGCGGCGGCTTTGGACGCCTTGGTCCTGGTACTCTGTGCGCTCGGGCACAGTTCCCCAGAACTCAGCGTACAGTCACCGCATTTCGGACCGACGGGCAGGCAGATGGTCTATAGCGCCCGTCAATCGTGCATCACCAAAAATACAGCAGTCAGATCACCGTCTTCTCACCTGACCGAAGCCGACAAGCATGTGGTTAATATCACCGTGAAGCTCTTTCGGAAGCCACGATTGAAGGTTGAGTCTGCACGTGGGCGCATTCAGCTCGATGTTATAGGACAATATTGCAAACAGTACCTGGTCTCTTCGGGGTTCTTTGTCGGTTTATTGTGCCACCCTAATCGGTTCGTGATCCGATGAACATGGACGTCGACCCCGATCCCAACGTTTCTAAATTAAGGGATGCACGGAAGGGAACGAAGGGGGGGCATGTCCGAAAGGAAATGAGAACAGGCTGTCTGTGCTAATACACAGCAAAATACGACGTACAACTTCCATGCTACTTGCAATGCCAAAAACGCCATCTTGGGACCCACGCCAGGAAGCGAACACAGCTCGTCCACCGTCTTAGGGACGTCCGAGTCGAAGTCATCGTGTAACCGCTGCGCAGTTTGCTTGATGTACCTTTCCTCCCAACCCAAGTCATCCATCAGTTGGATATGAAGCCACCGCCAAACAAGAGATACAACGCACTGCGTTTTTCGTCGCCAGAATCCCACCTTAGCGATCGCATTCGAAATAGTCGTTTCGTCTGCTTCCAATACCGCTTGAACTGAGAGTGATCCACCGAGTGCGCTTCGTAGTTTGCTGACCGCCGCGTCGGTCACTTCGTCTTTGGTTTGCGAGGAGAGCATTAGAGATACGAGCGTCGCGAAGCGTTGGTTCTGGTATGACAAGAAAAAACAGCCATCGAATCAACATGGATGGCGTCTAAGTGAGTCCTATTCATGTTGAAGTAAACACCATACGCCCACCTTGGGATCCCGTTCCCCAAACTGTGCTTGATCGCATCCCATCGTGTCCACCGGTGCCACGACACGCGACCGCATCTCCTTGATAGCAGCATAGACCTCTGCCCATCTCGGCGGTGTGGGGTGCGGGATGTCTAGGCTCTGGGGAATGACTTTGGCCTTGCTCGTCGGCTTCTTTGGCGACGACTTTCGAGACGCAGGACGCTGTGTTTCCGGGTCTGCAGTTTCCGTTTTGACCTTTCTCCGACGCGAAGTGGCTCTGGTGTTCTTTGCGACGACCTCAGCTTCGCCTAGCAGGTCGAGATTGGGTGTCTCTGGATCCGCTTCCTCTTGCTTGACCCGACGCGTTCGTCTTCGGGTGGATGGCCCACCCTGAACCTGAGTCTTTGGGTCAAGGCCGTCTTGACTTGGAACTTCATAGAGCGTCACCGCACTGTGATACGGGCTTGTTTTTGCCGCCAGCCTCGTCGACCGGGTCAAGGCCGTTCGCCTCGCTGCACACATTACGAGTCAAGTACGCCGGTTCCCTTTATCGGGGTGCTTGTGTAACTCCAAGGTAAAGACGACCGTCGGTACAGAGAATGATTTGAGTGGCGTCGTAGTAGTACATGTAACTCCGACTTGTTCCCATCGTACACGCGATTCGGACCTCCGAGCACAACGTCGACTCCGATACTAGTCAAGCTAGCCCATGCGTCGATTCGACATTTCTGATAATCCATCTGTCCGAGTCCATGCCTTTGCTTGCGAGCCTCGGAGGGTCGAGTCTGTCGTCCAATGTCATGGTCCGTTTCAAGCTCTGGCATCCTCATGAGATTTACACTGACATCACGACTAGCTCTTGGGACGAGAGTACTACCAAACACCATCCAGTGAGAAGTACCTCCTCTTGACGTCGTTCGTCATACACGTCGCATCGGGATCCGCACGGAGACTCATACGTACATTATCCAAACAGCCTCGTAAACTCACGAGTACGCTCAACCTCGCTGCCTATGCGGCCCTCGTCTTCCTCCCCATCCATGTCTTCATGCACCGGCTCGCCACGACCGATGTATCCCCGCCTATCTTAGCCGCGTCGGACCAGCCGAATTGGATTACGAGTTCGTCAAGACAGGTACGAACCGTTCCCATGGCGTAGTTGGGCGCTGTATACGGGGCTTGTGCGGCAAGCGTGTTAGTGCATGTCGTGGAAGGGGTGAACGTCCTTCGTACCACGTGGCTCGGTGCCTCCCAACTTTCGTCGCAACACGGAAACTTATCGCAGGCGCGGCGTCGCTCCCCGTGATTCTTGGACTCTGGACCTCGTCGACAGAGCCTCTGATGGCATTAACGTCAACGGCAGAGTGCTTGCTTTACGACATTGCGGGTTTATCGGTTGTAAGGTGTTATAGTTCAAAGTAGGTAATGCGAATACTGCTTTCAAATGTCCTTTATCTCACTGCTACGAATGACAAGATACGAAGAAGTTGATCTTTCCCAACGAACCCAAACGAAACATCAAATCACAGTGAAACAAGTCCTTGGAACACGTGCACGAATTAACCCAAAGAAAAACGGGTATCCTGAAGTGTCTTTAGCATCCTTGCCAGACGTGTGAGAGAACAAATGTGACGCACATGTAACCTCTCAGTGATTGATTTGACTCAAAGCCCACAGGCAGAGGCATCGACTTGGACCGCCGTCACATCGACTCTACCAAATTCGGCTGCGTTCCCGTTCGTCAACGTGTTCATCGCCTCCTCTGACAGGTTGAACCCGTCGAGAGCAACATCGACGGCCAAGACGAAGATCGTGACGCCGGTGTCACCGTAGGTGAGGCTGTAACATGTGCCACATGCGGCCGAGTCCCACCCGGTCACGGTGTACGCGCCGCCGACGTTGGGAAAGGTTGGGAGGGAACCGAGGGTGGTGTACCCTTTGGTAATGAGTCCGTTGTCGCCATCCGAGCATGCCAGAGATGTCAATGAGAGGGATGCATCATCATACGTCGTGTCGTACGAGACACTCTGAGCAAAAGCGGGGAGAGCGAAAGCGAGGGCAGCAGCAACGAAAGATGCAAACTTCATGGTTGTATATGATGAGGAGCGTTGGATCTGGGGCTCGGTGTGCTTTGGGGCAGATGGGCAGAGGGATGCTGACTGGGCTGCTCACAGAATGGCCCCATTTTATACGTGGAATACCGAGCGCGGTCTCACCGCTGGTGCACGAGAACATACGGGGACCCCGCCATTCCTCATGACAAGACCACGG
>JBBPNX010000428.1:0-20376 GCA_038091155.1 Harrya chromipes | reverse complement strand
CTAGCTGGATCAATTCCAGAACGGCAATGACGGCGAGGTTTGCAGGCATGGGAGTCGTACTACACTCTCAGCTTCACCGCTTCAACATAGCGCAGCCGACACGCAGGCCAACGCAGGCCGCTCCCTCCCCCAGGCTCCATCCTTCAGGCAGGTTCAAACTACGCGAAACTCTCGCAGTCGATTGCTTGCCTTACTCGGTACTCGCCTTGCAAAGGTGAACTGAACCTGTCGACTTCCCGTTGCCCTTCACGTCCATTTACGCCCGGTTTTCGGGACGTCAGAATGATCGTTTAGTCTCATTCGCTCCACGGGACGACTGAGTGAGTCCTTCCTCTTTCTTCTCTTCGTCATCGGGCATGCTGGCTCGGCCGCCCAACTGCCAAGCACCCGTGTTCCTTCTGACACGAGTTCAACGCTCCTCGTGCTTGGTGTTCCACGCTTGAAATCAGTCTCAACCACTACCATCTTTTCCACGTTCAACATCCCGCAGCCTCCCCAGGGCTTTTCGTGAGATACTTCTTTGTTTTCCCCTGCCCGTTGCTCTTGGCTAGGCCGGTTTCTGGCTTAACATAACCCGGATTTTACTTGCATCTCACGTTCTTTTTGTCACACGCGCCGCTCCGTACTACGCGGATTGTATGTCCTCAACGCTGGCTGTTGGTATTCCCTTTTCTGTCCCATCCACTGTGCCTTCCAATGCGACGTCGTCATCACCATCTATCGTCCTACTTACCTCTGTGACCGAATTATCAATTTCATCGACCAATGTTCCTGTAACAAAGTCGAATTCTCAACAACCATTTTCGTGCGTTTACAGTCAGCTTCTGAAGCTTCTGTGTATGAAACCCTCGCAGGGCCTCTCAAACCACGATGTCATCTGCAACCGTGATTATCTCTACGACACCGACGTCGGAAAGTTCGTCGGTGTCGCCGTCTCGTGTTCCCCAAACTTCCGCAACAATCTCGTCAGTGTCTTCTTCCGACCCGCCCTCAGTGTCGGGTACATCGAGCAGTGATAGTCCGTCGTCAACTCCGGGATCTCCTGACCCGTCAACGACCCCTTCGACGACGACAGAAACGACTACCGCAGCGTTGACCTCTCCCCCCTCTACCACTTTCCAACTTGACACAACCACCTCAACCTCAATATCAGCTATCTTTTCCACTTTAGACACGTCATCCAGTGCAATATTCCTATCAGCGCCGTCTGATTCGTCATCTCAAAGTTCTTCTCCGGAGATAACCAACATGCCACTGTACGAGCTTGCTTCCAATACCTAGGCTTGAGGTTAACTCGACACTATTGTTAGAACGACAGTGCTACAAAGTACTACTATCGTTATAACAAGCACAAATAGTCAGGGACAGGTGGTGACAAGCATACCTCCCGTGGTCACTGAGGTGATCACTACAACGGGAAATGGTGGGGTTGCCACCACCATAACTCAAGCTGTCATCAATCCAACGCTTGCTCCGAACAACAGTACTTCCGAGGCATCAGCGTAAGCTTTTACATCAGCTCCTGACACAACAAGTACTGAACCACATCAGGTTTTTTGCTGACACGGGGGCTGTCGTTGGTGTCTTTGTCGTCGTCGGTCTTGCTTGCGCCGCCATCTTGATGTGGATTGTCTTTGCTACACGCCACCGCCACCGTATGGCACGAATCGAACAAGATACGGCGGTCGAGGCCGCTGTCGCTGCTGCAGGTTTACATCGAGCGCCTTTGGATGATGATGACGACGACGACGAAGGCAATAGCCCAATCTTGCCAAGTACCCGTCGTCAGTTCCGTCCCTTCTCGACTAGGATGGGCCAACGGAGTTTCTGGAGTTTGGGAGGTTCTGCCTCCCTGCTTCCTTCTGCTCGACACTCAGAGGTACTTGGTGACCCTACAAGGGATAGTGCCAATTCTCACCTGGGGCTACCAATGGAACATCCCGCGAGTAGTCAACTCGAGGAACACGTGCCAGCACGGACAAGTCCTTCGTCTCTGAATCGTGCTGAGCAGGGCACCTACGATCTTTCTTCATCTCGTGACCGTAAAAGCTCCTATGGTCATACTCCTACATACAGTGCGGGTAGTTTCGAGCCCCTCCTGGCAAACTACACTCAGAACATGTCGGACCAAGACACTTCTGCCGATATCATGGAAGTGCCACGGAGTTGCTCCCCCAAACAGACGGGCGCCAGTTCTGCCCCTAATAAACCTTCCTTGGATGGACGCCCCGAGGATGTGTCGAGAACTAGCTTGAAAAGACAAAATTCGTCTAGTAGTTCTGTCCTTCGAGATGAAGAGGATTACACACGCCACGTGCTAATGGCAAGTATCCACCACCCTCCATCACGGTAAGCTGACCTTCGATCTAGGTTCGGAATTTACCTGATAATCAAAGTCAACATTCATCGTAATGAATGTCCATCCTTCAAACTAGGTTTCTATTTATGTTATCAGCTCATTTTCGCCCAAAGATTACACACCATTCCCCCTAGGACTAGTTAGATACCACACACTACGCATCGTAGCTAGCATTGGTTATCGCATAAACGTGCACGTATTCCCAAGGACACTCACTAAACTTCCCATGGACGATGGACGATGCCTGAAGCAAGGCCGGTATCGCTTTCGTCCTGCTCATCACGCGCCGTCTGCCATAGGGTATCGTTCCAGAATTATCAACTACTGGGTCCGCATTGATCTCGGCGTCATGCGCTCGCGCCCCTGCAATCACGGGGACGACCCGTCTCACACTCACATTATGGCCCCATGCCCGTCATAAAGAAGTAAGTTTTCCGCCATCATACAAGCACCTTCTCTTGCTTGACGATCATGTCTTCCCGACCCAAGGTATCCAAGACCATCGAGTATGGCAATGCGGCGTCATTCTGGGTTGAATATCCATCCGGACTTATTGACCTCTCTCGGACGGCACATCTACGAGAGGGAGCGACCGAGCCTGCTCAGTCGCAATCATCTCAGATGGATATACCCGTGAATGGGGACCGTGTAATCAGAATCGACAAATCCAAGACTGCGGCAGTGATCATTGACATGCAAAAGTCAGTCGTTGGACTAGTGTCATCCTCACTGCGTCGATGTTGATTTCCAGGTAATCCCAAACTAGCTTTTTTTTGCATCCCGATCTCAGGACCCACTCTACGGGATTGGCCTGTGTTGACCCACTTCGAGCGCTAGTCCCTGCCCTCAGACAGCAGGGCGTGAAAATTCTCTGGGTGTAAGAGTTTTGCAGTAATGTGTCAACGAAGCCATTTTCTCATATTTAGACTTTCAGTAACTGGGGTCTTACAGAACACGAGCTCGAGACCATTCCCCCTTCTTTAATTCGTGGTTTCGGCAAAAATGGACGTGGCGGTTTTGGTTCCGAACTGCCAAACAATTTTGGCAGATTATTGATGAGAGATGCATACAATTCTGAGCTCTATGGACCGCTCCAAGAAGACTACTTGCGAGGGAAGGAGGCGGGCACTGACGTCTGGATCCACAAGAACAGGTATGCACTTACCAAGTGCTTGGCTCCTACGTAATGTACAAACTGAATTTGGTGGTTTCGTCTCAGAATGAGTGGCTTGTGGGGGTATCAAAGTGCATTGGACCTCTATCTTCAGGAAAATGGGATCACGACTCTCCTATTTGGTGGTGTTAACACGGACCAGGTATGTCTTGGTTTATGTTCGTTCTACGACCCGGTAATCAGACCGTTTTCAGTGTGTCGGAGGCACGCTTGTCGATGCATACCTTCGTGGATATGATTGCATATTGGTTAGTGATATCACAGCAACTACCTCGCCTACTGGAGGATTGGAAAATGTGTTTTACAATGCAACGAATGTGGGTTTAGCTTATATTAGTCCAGCTTCTAAAGCTCAAAAAGTCCTTGAATAACAGTCCTATGGATTTCTGACCGACACCACGAGGATTATCAAGGCCGTTACAGATTGATCCATGTGCGTATCGTGACGATACGACATGAAATAATTTAGATGAGTGGCCAAGTGGGTCTCACACTTGGCGAGGAACTGCCCGTGTCTGTATTGTATGTCAGTCATACACACATATGAATTGCTAGGATACGTACACCGACCAAAGCCCTTCTTAAAAGGAGCGTATGTACATTCTTCAACTCTCCGTCTGCAGAATGATCAGGTGCAGGTGCCGTAATCGTTGCACTACTCCGTCGAGAATCCGTTTGGGAATACATTGATATGGAGGATGTAGGTGACAACAGTTGAAACTCCTCAGAGGGCTTTGATATTTGATATTTCGCATCCTTCACTGAGGTAGATACGGTGAGACTGACTCGTGTGTGCGGAACGGCACTCGGAGGTACAACATTGGAAACAACGGCAGGGGCCGGCGTGCTAGGGAGCACTGTAGCAACTTCAGCGACATTCCTAGAGGAAGGTGGGAGGGGTCTCCGACGCGGCGGACGCGGCGGGGGTTCGACGGAGGGCATCGAGTTTAGTGTAGAGTATACCATTGACCACATGGGATCTTCCTCCGTCTCCGTCGGTGGTAGACTGGGCGGGTCAAATGAAGGAGTGGATGGGGTTGGGGAGTCAATTCGAGAGATTTCCGTGATAGCCGAGAGGCCTGTTAGACGTCTCGCAGCAGCGCGATCTAGCGCAAAATGGTCGCCAAAGGGACCATCACTTTGCCGTCCTGTCGCGTTAGTTGTGTTGCCTGCAGCAGGGGCAGTGGTGCCTGTTGTGCGCATTGCCCCAAAACCAATGCCATGGAACAATGTGTCGTGCCCATGACCCAGTGTAAGGGAGGCGTCATCTTCGCCAATCATCCCCATCGTAGGTCGACGAGGCCCTTCTCGAAAACCCCGGTCAGCAGTGTCATAACTGGCTATCGAATCGATCTCGACCATGCCGTGGGGTGTACGCCGTCGAAACAGGCGTCTACATCCAAGGCACAAGCAGACAAGAATGGCTGTGGAGAAAATGGCAACGGCGACGAAGGTCCCGATAACGGCACCACGATTGTTGAAAAAGCTATCAAAAGCCATATTGGGCATGGGTCAAAGATCTAAATAGCGACACTTACGAGTTGCTGCTAAGAGTCGATGCCACCTGTGTGAACGTCGTCAGGGGTGGTCCAGTCGAGGACCCTAACGACGTGGGCAGTGGTTGCAACACGTTTCCACTCGTGAAGGCCGTGAAGGCAGAGGCCGAAGCCAGGGAGGAGACCAAGGAGGTGGTCTGCACGATGGTCGTGCTCGTCTGTATGGAAGGTACCGAGCTAAGAGAGGTTTCCGAAACGAGCGAAGAAAGATATGTTGAAGTAACAGTACTGCTACTATCCAATGGAACTGTAGCGTTCGACGAGGCGCTGGATGTCGGTTGTGGCGAACAATCAGAAATGACAGATGTGTTACTGGACGAAAAAGAAGGTGTTCCACATGCCGCTGTTGAGGAGCTACTATCGCCCAAAGCTGAACATGCGAACCTTCAGTGAAGCAAGACTGGAATACCCACAGTACCGGTGATGCAGTAGCCATCGAAATGTTGACCTGAGTAGGCGTGGCGGATGATATGGTGATGTTGACTGAAGATGGCACAGTAGAGTAAGCGGAAATAACTAGAGAAGGTACAGATCTTGAAGAGCAGAGTGAGGACGATATATTCGCCATCGTTGATGTTGAAAAGAACCAGGAGATGCTGTGATGGCATTTATCAAGGCCATTCATCAGTCGAGAGGGCAAAGGCACCGGTAGGAGGGACGACTCACCAGGGGCCCCTGGTTATTGGGGGCTATCCGGGAGGGGACCAGCACAGCGATGGAGCTAATCACTGGCATACTTTGTCCAAGTACCCTTTTTATTGGTACGAGATGCATCTGGGTACAAAGGTGAAGGTGATCAGGATGGTACGTAGGCATATGGTCTCGCTAGCCTTCACAGAGATAGCGGAACGTGAACGTGTGGTTGCAAGAGGCAAAAGGCAATACGGCACCAATTGACAGCACATCAGAGTGATCACGGCAGCCCTGTAAAGGCAACCAGACGCCGGATTCCTCGTGCATAATAACCAGTGACCACATTGAATTACAACCAACGTTATATATCGAGCGACTACAAGTAGATAAGTAAGCAGAATGAATGCGTATAAGACATTGGGTGTCAAGAGGAAAAGTTGACTAGCGTTCGTGGAGGCGGTATATGCGGAAAGGGTATGGGAAGAATGTAAAGTGTATATGGGGTGTCAAAACATACCCCAAAACGAGAGTAGACGTCGCCGCTAGCAACATTTGCCGGATGGCATCCAGTTCTTCAGTCGAAATTTGTCCGCTCGCCTTCTTCTGGTCCCACTCAAACTCCCGAAGCTGAGGTGACTCGAGCTCGTTACTCTCCGCAGCGCCCGATCCCCATAACTGACCCCGCTTCCCGCCTTTTCCGGATCAAGAACACCCGACTCTATGGATAAGAGGATAGATCGTGCAGCAAGTAGGAATGGTGCTTCCACATTATCTCCACTCAAAGAGGACGATTCGAGGAAGTGGACATCTGCCATACAAAGTGAATCAAGAGAACTAGCTTTGGAGAGTTAATGGTCACCATTCTCAGCTGCCCATCTGCTTGCCTCTGCCCATTCTACCTCCCGATCTTCCTCTCGGTCCGATTTGTTGCCAACTAAAACCGCGACGAGATGTGGACTGGCCAATGTTCTTGCATCAGCGAGCCATTTGGATAGGTTGATGAACGTTTCGCGGCTACAAAAGACACATCAGTTTCAGCATGAGAAAAGTCTCTCAAGGATAGACAGACTTAGTGATGTCATAAACGAGGATCACGCCGGCAGCACCACGGTAGTAGCTACGCGTGACTGATCTAGTTTCAACGTTTATCGATCATAAAGTCCAGACTGCGCAAACCCACGAACCGGAAACGCTCTTGCCCAGCTGTATCCCATAGCTGGACAGCTAGTACTTAGCGTTAAGTTCCGAGAATCAAGCTTGAAGACCAACCTGAAGTTTGATCTTCTTCTCTCCTAAATTGACTGTTCGACTAGAAAATTCTACTCCAATAGTATGTTGCGAATGATCCTTGACTACATGAGGAATCAGTCAGAACTAACGAGGAGAGTGCAACGATACTGACAAGCATTATGTGTAAAATGATGAAGAAGACAGGATTTACCCGTTCCTGCTTCACCTGGAACGAGCAGTGCGAGCAGTTCAGCTGAGAGGGGGTTAAGGAGTGTATTATCGACCCACCAATAATAATGTATTTCATTAGGAAGTCTAGTTGCTGGTGAGTGACGTTCACTGCGGCGGCAAGGATGACGAACCGTAAGTTTCTAGGAGTTCTGTTGCATCCACATCGTACTCGTCCAACGCCATGATGCAAGCAGGGATGATAGCGCAGCTGTCAAGAATATAGTTGTATATTCCCACGATACGTTGTACAAAACATTTGGTTTCAACTACTACCAACCCTTCCAAGGTACCCAAATGTCCACCACCTTATCTGCTTTGTTGTCCGCATCAGAATCCACGACATAGTACCAAGGATGTCCAGCTGCAATTAAACACGCATGCTGCCCAACGATCTGGATGATATCCCCTATTTTCAGTGTCTGGTCTGCTCCACCAGAGGATGGGTCCGCTGGCATCTGTTCCAGTGTCCCATGCTCTTGCGAGATCCTGCCAAGTCTCCACGACTTGCCGACAATCTCACCAAACCCGGGTATACGTCCAGTGTCCTTACTCATAGCGATCGCCCCTGCGTCACACATGGCCTCGTCCAGGCCGTCATTCCCCCTCCCGGGGTAGTAGGATATGACCGTTGCAAGTACGCGCTGTGAGATTCTCGGGCGGTCAATGAGCGTCGTGTGGAGTTGCTGGAGATCTAGCATCGGATAGTTGCCTAGCAACATCTCGAGTTTAGTATATCGACGCATCTTATCCTTCAAGTTGACATACCCGCATGCAATTCCAGAACACCGTGCAACTGAGAGGTCACCTTGGCTCTCGCTGAAGCACTGTGCGCAGTAGGCGTGGAGCCCACAGACAGTACAAATGGTTGGTTATGAGAGATGTTTGGGAGGCCCGCCAGGACTTCTAGGGCCATGGCCGCGACGTCATTGACAAGGCGCACTTCTCCTGTCAAAAATGACTCTGCCTGCTCAAGGGAAGTGGATCCGTACGCATCTCCCGAGTGGCTGTAAAATCCGTACACAGAAACCACAGTGGACATAAAAACCGTCGTGATGAACTCTTTAAATGACTTCGGTTCAGCCGATATACCTGCGCGCCTTTGGGTCGCAGGTGAGTTGAAGCTGACCCACGCTGAAAATGTTGAAATAATCATGCTTACTTTCGACCGCCATCCAGCTTGATGAATGCGGACCATTGCTTTGGTTTTGCTTGTTGTTTCTCGTAATCTTCAAGGAACTTGACTTGTTCTAGGTTATCGACCATAATACGGACCGTTCCCCCATACTTGCTCATCTCCTCGTGGAGCGCAGATAGGTCATCGAGCTTGTTTAAGCCCACGGGAAGACCATAAAGCACCTAGAGTTCACAAGTGTCTCAGGAATGCAATAGCGCAGGAAATAGAGTACTGACATCTTTGACGGTCCCATCGGCAACCAATCCCCCTCTCACAACTTCCCAGGCTTCCGTCAGTGTTGATACAATGACGGCGCTTGTTTCACCAGCATCCGAAGTAAGCTGCAGTCTAGTTCCCTCGATAGTCTACGCCAAGCTTAGGGCGGTTGCAATCCCCGGCAGTGATATGAAATTTACCTTGTGTGTCTTTAGGTGAGCCCTGAAACTGGCGTCCCAATTCTTTGCGCTCTGGTGCATTTTTGTGCAGTTGTCTCTGAAAGCCGCACGATCGACGATGAAGGCTGGGGTTCGCAATTCATTGGTATGCTTTCCCACAAACTCCTTTACCAGAACATCTTTGTTAGGTGTCAAGCCTGTCAGGAGTTGCCGTGGAGTGCGTGTTTGCTTGATACTTTCCATGATGGGAGGGACTCTGTCTCGAGCTCTCGCATCGCATCGTTTATGACTTGCAATTCACTGTATCACATGAGATGGACCGCACTTCCGAATGTCATCTATTTCGGTTTATCTCGATTACGCTGACCAAACTCGGTATCATCAGGTGTTCACCAGATCGTTCGGGTTCCCTACTTAAGATAGTACGGCTTGCTCACAGCTCTCCCCCGTCACACAATGGACGGACAACCGATCGACCAAGAGATTCTCCCCCGTCTCGATCCAGAGTATGTGGAATTTCATAACAAACACGTCGCACATCTCCCCGCACCCCACACATTGCAGTGGGATCCAAGCATTCGTAACAAGGAAACCGTACCTGGGGCTGCAGACATACTGCAGGTCGGAAGCGTCAAAGATTACGACCTCAGTAAGACCAAGGTGCGCGTCTTCACCCCCGAGGGGCCTGCGCCGGAAGGTGGATGGCCAGTGTATTGCTGGTATCACGGGGGTCAGTATTTGCTGTAACTGAGGTCCAACGACTGGTCCTTACCTCCCGAGCGGCAGGTGGCTGGACACTAGGAAGCATCAATGCAGAGAACGCATTCTGTTCTCGAATTTGCAAGGGTAAATTCTATGCTCGTCTGGCTGTGTACATGACTTGAAGGCGGTATTTGAACAGGGGCTAAATGTGTGGTCGCCACCGTCGACTATCGTCTCGCCCCAGAGCATCCATACCCTGCGGCCGTCGAAGACTCCCTAGAAACTCTTCAATGGGTTTATGAGAAGGGATCGTCCCTCCTCGGAATCAACCCCGCTCGCATTGCCCTCGGAGGCTCATCAGCGTAGGGAAGCCTCTTATTCATCGAGTCATCTCTGAAAGATTGCTCAGCGGCGGCAACCTTGTAGCCATCATCTCTATGAAAGCTGCTCAACTCAACCCTCCTATCCCCATCTTGCACGCGCAGATGATTGTTCCGGTCACAGATAACACTGCACAGCCCACTGGGGATCGCTACCCATCGTGGAAAGAGTGTGCGAACACCGTTTGGCTCAACACCGGTCGCATGATCTGGTTCCGGGACTTCTACGTGCCAAATGTGGCCGACAGGGAAAAGTGGGACTGTTCCCCTATCTTTGCACCGGATGAATTGCTGGCAAAATCGCCGCCCACATGGGTTGCAGTTATGGAACTTGACATTCTCAGGGACGAAGGTCTCGCATACGCAGACAGGCTGAAGAAAGCAGGAGTCTCCGTTGCTCTTAAGTTGTATAAACGAGCTCCCCATCAAATTCTGGCAATGGACGGTAGGTTCTGCCCTTTTGATGCAGAGCTGCCGACTGATGACTCGTCAATTGTGTCCATGCACTTTGGGTCTCACAAGGGTGAGTTAAAATTCTTCCATCCGTTTTCGAATCTTACTGATCGTATCAAACAGCGTTCTTGCGGTTGGCCGAGAATTGGTAGCCGATGCGACCAGGGATTTGGCAATAGCGTTTGGGACGATGATTTGAAACGTAGTGTTACCGTTCAACAATGAAACTTTAAATTTAGTGTCACCTTGCTTGACAAGGTTTCTCTCGCACCCATAATTCGTGAGAAAGTGACCGACAGAACGTTTTTCCTTTTTGGGCTTTAGGGGTTTTGCCTCCTCGAGCTGTCCTGGTTATAAACGTTCAATGCTCAGCGCTCGACAATAACGTTTCGGCCTGCAACTGATGCTTATTAGTCTTCGCTATATCACTATATATCTACGAGAATTCGGTTTGTTGAATACTTTGTCTATCTCGCCCCTTTGTTTGCCACTGTCCCTTTGTCTTCTATCTAGCTCGTTCAACCTTTCAACCTCTGGAGTAGCCTTACAGTTGTGACTTGCCCTCCCTGAGCTGCGAGAAAGCGCTACATACAAATTGAAGAGGCTCTTGTTTGGGGTGTGGCTATGTCAACGATAACGTGAGGCATGGTTTCAAAGGCCTTGTGCAAGTCTGTGATCGGTCCATCGGGAATTGACATCGTCGCACAGTTCTTCTTATCTCTTTTTTTCAGCTGATAAGAGTCAGCTTTATCTGGAGCGATTTTTTCATCGGTTCGACAGGTATCACCGTTTCCTCCTTAGTATGTACCATGTCATCATTGACACCTATTGCACTTTTTCAGTAGGCTAGAGGTATACTAATGACTCATGGGATTGTCTTGTCTCGACTCAGGCAGTCAAGCAAGGTTTGTGCCGCTGCAGGCGGCATTTGCGAGTGTCATTATGCATTCAAGCGGCGGCGATAGCCTCGATCTCGACATCAAAGTCATTCGGGAGTCTACCGGCTTGGATGCAGGTGCGAGCCGGCCTTGGTTCCGGGACGAACTGCGTATAGTGTGTGAGTGTGAGGTATCACACTTACAAGATCCTGCCTTGCATACCTGCATATAAGTTTCGTTCACCCTATCGAAATCATCCATATTCTTCAAGTAGATATTGACTTTGACGACCTTGTCCCAGGAGGTGTTAGCAGCGTTGAGCACGTCGGCGAGGTTGCTCAAACATTGTTTCTGTTCAGTGTTTGTGGAAGTGATCTTCTAGAAAGCGAAAAACGCCCTCTGACATACAGTGTGAGCTTGAACGTCACCCGGAACGGGTTTCCCTTCCTTGTCCACAGGAACTTGACCACTGAGAAAGATAAGGCCAGATACCTTCACAGCATGGGCTGTTGAGATCTTTAAACCACCAGTCGATTTGGAGAGAATAACATCACTTACAGTAAAGGGGTTTCTGGGGGCGCTCCGAGCAATTGATCTTTTGGATGGAAGCCATGGCGTGAATGGGGCGACAAGTGTGGATAATACAACTACGCTAGACAGAGCTTGTCTGCCCCAATGTCGACTTTATCTATTTCGAATTTCCATGTCATTTATCGTGCGGACGCTCGTGACTAGTAACCTTACCGTAATCTCGGTTGCTCCATGTGACGCCACTAGAAGTCCTTAGACTACAATAACTCATTCATGCGATTCGACGTTCACCGCGGAATTTATGGGACCCCGTTTCGGTGAGGCGAGCGGAGTTCCATGCTGTACCACGAGATCAACGACCATGAGGTTTGAAAAGAAGATAGGACCCACACTGAAATAGCGACAAGTAGAAGTTGAATAAAATTTCGGGCAAATACCCTGATAAGTGGAGCAACCTCTCACCCATGGTTCCAGAGATTGCGTGACAATGTTTTCAAGTAGGGAGGCGAAGTGTACCAAAGAACTTGCGGCAGTCCTATGAGCGAACAGCTGAAATCTCAGGTGCTCCTACTCGAGAATCGGTCTGCTATTTTTTGAATCACGAGACGATCTACGAGGACATTTTCATTGAGGGAAAAGGCTCATAGTACAGCACAAGAAATCAATATTAAACCTGCCTGTGCACGATCCCGTACAAGGTATGTACAGGCAAATTTTTTGAAGGAGTATCGGGAAAATGCCTGCAGCACAGAAAAAATTAATAAGACGCTTGTTCAGAAACGTGTACTTTGCAATACATCCACTGTGAGGTCAGTGTCGCGTGCGAATTCATTGGTGAGCCATCATAATAGCGTCGGATATGAATGTGGCAGAGACTTGTCGGCCTCCAAACCAACGCCCGTTCAGTCCTTGGACGGCTTTCTTCGCAGAATCGATGGCGGCGAACTTCAAGTATATCTCGCCCTGCTTTCACGGTCAACTTAGAACAACAGCCACGAGAAAAGGTACCAACCTGGGTGTCTTTCTCGATCTTGATAGCATCAACCTTGCCATACTTATCCTCACATTCACCTTTGACATCGTCAGCAAGATCTTTATCCCAATCACGCTCCGTTTCTCTACATAAGACATCAGTGGAATCGCGATGTTGAAATCAGGGTGAATGCTGACTCTTCCGGATTAAACATATTCTTCAGTAAAACAGAGCGCGATTGCATAGCCTGAGGGATGTTCGGTTTGGTACTGTTTGTTTAGAAATATGGTCAGTATATGCCGCGGTGCAGCAAATAATCAAGCATACACTGGCAAAGGCTTGGGTGTCGGCTCAATTCTGGCAAGTTTCTGCATTAGTGCCTGACGTGATGCTGCGTTCAAATTACCGCCTTTTAAATGGAGCAATTAATAATCCGCCGTTGCATATTTCTGGATGCGCTTACCCCCAGATTCATCCAAGGAATCTTGCTGGGTGTATTTCACTGTGCCCTTCTCATGTACAGTGTTTACTCGCAACTAGACAAGTTATGAGCGAAGCCAAATGAAGACGACACTTGTCACGTACCGTCCGCCCCGCAAGCTCGAAACCTTCCATCTGTTCCAACGCCATCTTGGCATCATCCGCCCTTTTGTACCTATCAATAAGAAGTGAGCATGGCTTTGAGGCCTCTGGACAGAATGCGTACTGCACGAATGCATAACCCTTGCTTCTACCAGTCGTCGGATCCCTGTGCAGATCAACAAATTCCAATTCACCAAAAGGCTCAAAGACCTGCTTGATATCGGATTCCGTGAGGTTGAAATGTAAGGAACCAACATATAATCTGTGTAAGTAACGGTATCAGTCACCCTTGTAAGCGCTCGACCAAGGAAAGTGACCCACTGCATTGCCCCATGAGAAGCATTAACACCTGGTGGTAGATTGAGATTCCTAGAATATCATGTGAGCTAGATGCAAACAGCAAACAATGCGCCTGACCCGTCTCCTGGGTGAAGCCTATTCCTTTCTGATTCAGTCAATTGGACCATGATAGGTAAACCCATCACGACCGTGCCACTCAAGGCCATGGCCTTCTCGACTAGATCTATGGAGCGGAACTCTACATAACCAATACTAAAAATGAATGAACAACCTATTATAGCAGACGCAAACACAGTACTCACCCTTTAGATCGACGAGAAAGCCTGTCGGTGACAATACGAGCATCCATGACAGTCCCTTCACCCAGTTTGTCTTCAAAGAAGTACCCAAGGTCACGCGCCGTGAGACGAGCGGCAAGCTGAGAAACAAAGACAGACCGAGCTTCAGAATCGTCTTCCTTGGGCTCATCAGGGTTGTAATCTTCAACTGGGGGATCGTATCTCGGGGAACTACGTCTAGCGACAGAAAAATAAGACGAAATAAACGAGAAAAAGGAAATGATTACCTGATAGGCGGGCTTCGTCTCAAAGTGTGCTTGTCGAAATCATCCTCAAGTGGCGCATCGTCGACAGGAGGGTTCTTTGCCTCATGACGGTCTTTGTCCCTTCGGTACCGTGGCGGGTCATCAAACTCGTCCCGAGCATCCCTTGTCCTCCTGTCATCGTACCTGCGATCACGTGAGCGATCTCTGCGGTCAGAAGTCCTGCTTCGAGGACTATCCTTGGTATGGCCTGCAGAGGAAGGAGGATATGAGCCATCGATGTCGTCGTGTCTTTTTCGTTTGGATCGCTCTTCCTGGTCTCTTAGTTCAGGAGACTCGTCGCCTTCGTCTCTCTTTCGGCGTCTCTCGTCACGGTCTCTCTGGCGACCTTCGCCTGGCTCCCGCCTGTCACTACCGCGGTGGCGACGTTCCCGATCCCTTTCTCTGTCCCGCTCTCGGTCCCTGCCCTTGTGGGACCTCTCGCGAGACCTGCTTCGGCGGTCCCTGTCACGGTAGTCTCTTTCACGACTTCGCCTATGTTTGTCCTCGCTGCCCCTATCTCTTTCTTTGCGTCGGTCACGCCGGTCTCGCGAGTGTGACCGATGAGAACGTTTGGTGCGGTGAGTATCAGTGGAATGGTTGCGGGAGCTGTGGAAGGCACGTAAGCAATACTTGACACGTCTAGAGATGACTGAGAAACATACGATTTCCTGCCTGGAGACATGTCAAAGTCCATGCCCTTGGTAGACATTGTAGTTCTTGCCTGTGTCCGCTAATTCGAATGTTGTAAACGATTCAAAGAGGGATGATATAAACACGCGAAAACTTCGTTTCCACAGCGCAGTGCTCGAGCACAGCCACAGGAACTAAATCACAGTCACTAACAACACTAAGTAGTAGTACTACTGTGGCTAGCCAACCTAGCCCTAACTCGTTTTTCTGCCTGGACGAGTTCCATTTCCTCAGCGCGTCTGTACAACTCGTTCAAAGGATTGGCGCTCCCTTCTTTCTCTAGATCGTCCTCGATCAAGCTGAAAGCTTTGCAGAACTTCCCGCTCAGAATCTATAGAAGTGCCTCAGTGACAATTAACTTCACGATAAAAAATGACGCACCTGCTGATACAAAATTTCCGTAAAGTGTTGACGTATCGCTTTACCATCAAGGGCTAGCGCACCACTCAGTTGCCCATATTGCGACACGACTGAATGGTGTTTAAGCTGCTCTCAGACGAATTGAATAAGGTATCAGTTATCGACTTTCAATGCAATTGATCTGCCAACATGCCTGTGTTACAAAACCATCATCGGCGGCCCGCTCGAAGATCTCTGCAGGTTCTTTCGACATCCACCTAAAGGCGTCGAGCATTCTAAAAATGCATGGGGAGACGAGAGACTCACATTTCATAGCAAAGGGCCTCATCCGAGCACCCGGCATCTTTCAGAACAGTGAAAGCCTCTCTGGATGGATAAATCACGATCAAGATTCAATAATCCAGGATTCCTATTCCCCACCTAAACAAGGTGATTATATTCGGCCACAGTGCTTGTTCTGCGAAGAGGTCCATTGCAGTCTCTTCCCGCACAGAGGATGCGATGGCACCCTGCTTCGTCGCACCGATAACTCGAGAAAGTGCGAGCGCGTTTGCCCAACCATCTCCGGTTCCGTCTTGTTCGACTGAGACAAAACAGGGGAATCCCCGACCTTTTTCATATAAGGAGCGGACCGAGGAGCCAATCATACTAAGTATTCCATCAGTCGTGTATTCGCAACATTGGAACACGTGTAGCTACCGTGGGGCAACCATAACCACATCTTGGCCCGGTTGAAATTTGAGGAGACCAAAGAAGACATTATATCCGCTAGCGACGACGACGGTTGCATTAGGCTTCATGTTTGGAGAAAACTGTTCGTTGAATACGTGAGGTTGCACCTGATCTGGGATGAGGATGAACAGAACTTCATAAAATCCAGATGTCAGTCAATGATACCAGAATCGGTGCTAGGAAACCGAACCATCTGCAACTTCGGCTGCCCTTGCAAAGTCGTGCTCGACGGTGAAACCTTTTCCCTTGGCAGTGTCAGCATAAGAATCCATGCGATTAGCAATGAGAATCTGTTCGTTTGGAACTCCCGAATCGCGTAGATTCTGCGCTTGTGCGGATCCTTGGTTACCAAAACTTTGGGATGTTAGTCTCGCTCAATGACATTAAATGAAAATGATGTCCTTTACCCAAGGAAGACGATTTTCTTGCCGGTCAGGACACCCAGATCAGCATCCGAGTCGTAGTATCTGTTTGACTCAATGGTTGATATAGCTACCTGTTCATTGAAATAGAGTCACCTACATCTTAGCTTGTGGCATTGTGGCGGGGGGTCTGGGATCTGCCAGTGAGTAATCATGGAGTGGAATGGTTGGATTTATACAGAGCCGACCTTACGGAGCTATGACCCAAATATTCAGAACTATTATCTCTACGTGTTCACAAGGAATGCATCTGATCAGATCCGGGAATAGCAACGGTGAGATTATGGCAAGTCATAAGATCAGATACCATTTGACATTACACCTGAACACGGACCGGATACAAGCAGATGGCAGAACCTCTCAGGTACAAGTTCGCAAAACCTAGCAGAACTCACCAGGGTATCAGCAAACGCGCTTGTCTCACATGCCAGTCGCGCCGGACCGGGCGGATTCTGATATCACTGCAAAACCTCATCTATCAACTTGTCATTAAGGAACCTCGAGATCAGGTGCCATTGTGATAAAGTAATTTCGCAATTGGCAAGTGGTTCTCCAACCGAGATCCGAATGTACATACATGACTCGCAAATAAATTCAAAGCGCCGTATCTGAGACACTGTTATTGAGGTTTAAGAGAATAATAATAATAATGGAGCACCCACAATAATAATAGTCATCAACCAACGGTATCCAATCCCTAATTATCATGCTCAGGGCTCCGACCATAGGTTTAGTGGCAACGCTTTCTGCGATGGACTCAATCCTCGGTCTGGGGAAGAACGTGTGTGAATGAAGTAACATACATCCAAATGGTAAACTCACCGCGTGTACGAGTCCCAAATGAATCCGCGAAGGAGATACCAAACCAAATCCCGATCTCTTCGAGCGTACTCGTCCCGTTCCACGGTGGAAGATGGAGATGGGACCCTGCGTAAGTTGCGAGATAAAAGCTCAAGCGCAAAAACGGTCACAAGGGCGCGGCCCCTGTACTTCCTGGTAGTCAACATGGCCACTGAAAACATGATTCGATGAGATTTCTCTGATTCGACGAGAAGACCTACCATAAATGAGGGGGCGAATGATGTAGACAACCTCTGCTACACAGTCCTGGAGAGATGAAAGAGGTTTTACAATTTGAAGGGAAGGTCTAACAGAAGCAGTCGTCAACGCTTTTGGGAGAAGATAATCTTCCACAGATGTATCTGTGCGTGCGGGAGGAGGAAGAGTAAGCATAGGAGCAGAGGGCTGCAAAGGAATACGGTTGTTCTTGAGGTGATCTGGAGTTTGAGGTGGGGATGGCGAAGGAGTGGTAGGGACAAGTGTAGGGGAGGAATGAATGGAAGATGGGGGTAAGGAAGCGGGGTCAATGTCGCGCTCAGGAATGGGTGGAGATAGCAGGGGTCTGTGGGTACTCCTTAGAAGGATGAACCGAAGTATCGCCCTGGCAAAGCAAATCTTCGGACCCGAGTAGCATATGTCTCGGAGGAAGGCTTACTTTACGGTTTCGAGCAGAAAAATACCCCGCCATTTGGCCCGGGAGGATAACTTCCGCCGCATGACCATCTCGAGTAAAAGTTGAGTGAATCGGGTGACCTCGAGTGCTCGAGCAGCCCATTTGTAAAGGGCATCCTTGTCAGACCACGCACGCGTGTATTTGGTATGGAGAGGAGTGGGGAGAATAGGCTTCCAATGTGGATCACTCTTGACAATTTTCGCGAGTAGGGTGTCATGATACAAGCTTATGATATTCAACATGGCGGATACTGCAAGAAGGTACGTCTGGTTACACACGACCCAATTAGTTGTGATATGTGACTGACATGTTTCTGACACTAGGTCGGCATTCTTGAACCTTCCAGGTAAGAACCAAGTTATGGACCTGAGAGAAGATTCAAGAGTAGATATCGTTGAGACGTTTTTGACAACAAAGTTGTCGTATTTCGCCAACGCCGACGACATGAAAGTCCTTAGGAGGGATGCTCAACCCGAGCGGTGGATGTGGCGGAAGTGAACAAAGTGGAGTTAAGAAAAAGTTTGCCACGCCAAGTCAACGTTCAACACTCCTTGGATTCTCCACGTGTTAACGATGAACTCGTTGACCTCGAGAACTCAGACTCACTGGACATGAGATGACATGGTACAAAATGAGTTCTGCTGGCTACGCTGTTACATGTAATATTGTCAACGATTGTGGTACACAATTGGCGAGTTGATGTACAAAGTCGGCACCCAAACACAAGTTGAAACACAACTGGCAATAAATACTCGTGGTAACCGACTGGCAGATCCATGGGTGCTTAAGGCACTCGTACTCCTCCCTCCATTCAGACTGCCAGATGCACAGAGACTTGTCCTCGGACTCTACACTCCCTCCTCTCGATTACCTACAGCCCAGCCCAGTCAGGGGACAGCTCGAACCCCACGATGAACACACCAGGAGGTCCGGATGTCGTTTTATTCAGTGCACAGATACCCCCAACGAGCTCAAGGTTAGAAACAGCTTGGTTACATTTTTTTTTCTACTTATCCTGCTTCTCTGATAGGTGTTGCTGCCCCCTCGGACCGCCCAAGTATATGCTCTTCTTCTAAGGGCAGAGCTAGCCGAGCTTGAAAAGCAACGTGATGCTTCTTGGGAGTTCATCCTTGATATCCGTCGCCTCAAAGATCGTATGATCAGGAAGTGTCAGCGTCTCGCAAAAATTTACGCCGCAAGTAACCCCGGAACTCACCAGTCCTTCCTAACCCTTCACGCCCCGCCCGACTTTCGCGTTAAAGAGATAGAGAAATGGATTCGACTACACGAAGGCTCTGACGCATTGAAAACAATGATCCCACCCGATATGCTCAGACAGCGTGGTTCATTCTGCTGTGATCGTTGTGCGAACCTCGTACCTCACAATCACACCATATCAAGTCGTCGTTCGGCCCAGTCTACTCATTCCCGCCATTCGTTGACTTCCGTGAAATTACACTCAAAGGCATCTACACTTCCAAGACGCTCTAGCACGTCCACGAGTGACATAAAAGTCACCAGACCACCCTCGCCCCACAGATCAACTGCCATCAGCGAGAACTCCATTCAACGGGTCAGTAGTCAGGAGGCTCGTGCCGCAGAACATACGTCCCTCCACACGTCGAGTCATATTCAGGAAGACGTCACCTCTCGTGTCAGTGTTCAGGATCGTGTCCAAGTTCGCGCTACCAAGCGTAGACAGAGCATATCCATGAACGAGAACAGGTTCACTTCAGAGGCCCAGCTCCAGCTCCAGGATACCAAGTATAGGCAGAGCGCATCCATCGATGAGAACGGAGTTGCTTCAGAGGCCCAGTCCCGAGAGACCAAGTACAGGCAGAGCACATCCATTGACGAGAGCAGGTTTACTTCAGAGGCCCAGCTTCAAGATACTAAGCGTTCTATACATACCATCGTCGAGGATCCACACGAGTCCAGCACGATCCGCAGTAATCATTCTTCCATCGAGGCTCATTTTGAGACGGAGTCCCTTCGCCGTCTCTCTATTATATCCCCGGACCCATTGCCAGTCCCCTACCACGGATCCACATCGCCCGCTTTTATGGAGATATGTGACAGCCCTGTAGATGCGACTCGCCTTGAATCCAACAAGTCACGGCAGCGGAACTCATCTGCGGGGGATAGTACACCCTCACCTCTTTCGGACGACGAACCTACCATTGATGGCATCTCTCGACTTGACGCGCCTCGTAGACGGAGTAGCCTCAAGCGCAGTAATTCTGAACTTCGACTGAGTATGGCTCATTCGACGAAAACCGTGTCTTGGGCGATGGACCGAGATTGGGCCCACCAAATGAACAAGTACCATGCAGCGGCTGCCGAAGTCGACCATGCCGGTGAGTTCTTCTCCAGGTTCATTTCCCCCCTTGCTGACGAACTGCGTAGATGAAGAATGGGGTGTTATTTGTGAAAAGTATCAAGAAGAACTCGCTGGTTTGAAAGTACTCCGCCGCAATGTCACGCAGACCCTATCGAGGCTCCGCTTAGAGACAGAGAAGCTTCAG
>JBBPNX010000427.1:0-20414 GCA_038091155.1 Harrya chromipes | reverse complement strand
CTGACGCACTGTATGATATTATATAGCCTTGAAGCATCATTCCTGTAGAACACACGTACGAGCGTCGGATTGACCACCTTGTCGACATTGTCTAGGAGACAATTGTACAATGATCATAAATAATTCTTCAAGCGGTTGGCACCAGCACAGGTTCTAGACCCGGGCCCGTCTCGTCCATATCCGGGAACAATGGTAGCAGACAAAACAAGCACTCCCAATTCAGGAGGCACCTCGTCTCCGGTACCGTTATAAAAGCTCCAACCTCTACGATGGACAGTCCATATTCCGTTCACTCTTTTTCTTTCCCCCCTGCGGTACTGGTTTACTCGCACCCAGCCCTTCAAATTTGAGCAGGACTCCCTCGCGTTCATTATTCACTTCCTTGCAACATAACTTGGTTTCATCGTCGCCATGATCGCCAACATCTCGAAAGCCACTACCTTGTATCTCACGCCCGTTCTGATGCTAACGTCTTTGTTCCTCATATTTTTCGCGTACTTCGCACCGGCGATCATGCTACACAACCAAGTGTCACTCTTGACGGTAATTCCGTCCACAGCACTCACGCAACCTGGGTCAAACCAGGCCGTGGATGGTCCCAGTATACTTCTAGGGCTGCTAGGCAAGTATCCAATGCTTGGATAACAATCAGGAACTCATGTGCCCACAGGGTCATGTACCAAGCCGGACAATGCAACTGGCCTAACTTGCACACCGTCCTCCGTCTCCCCTGTTTACAGTGTGTGCTTTTCATTCCCTGTTTTGCGGTTATGAACGTGACTTTGCCATAGATACCTCGGTGTTTACCCCAAACACACCCAGCTCTGTTTTGGCAGCACCTCCTACTGTTGCACCGGTGTTTGTCGCGATATCACTTGCATTCTCAGTAGTTTTCTTCGTCACGTTCACGGGAATCTCGTTCCGACATCTCATGGGCAAGGCGGGTAATGTTTGGGAAAATCCAATGGTACAGCGAGTTTCCGCTTGGATGGGTATTTGCTCTTTCATTGTTGGTATGTCGCACAACGTCAATACTGGTGTTTCGTGCTGAAGTTTGTACTTGATAGGCTTAGCATCTTTCCTTATTGTCCGCATGTACTTTGGGAAGGCAGCGGATGATTTCAATCAGAGTATCCGAGGCCAGGGAACAAACGGTCCACAACTCATTGCAAATACGAGCAACGGCTTTATCAGTAAGTTATCGCTTATGTTCGCGAACCATGTCTAGACGCTTAACATCGTGTTAGTGGTCTGGGTTGGTTATGCATTCTTTGCTGTGCCAGTAATGGTTTCATTGGCAAAGTTCCATGTCCTTGCGACGAAATGAACAATTTTTGCATGTATAAAGAAGTCGGAATAAAATTTAACTTGGACACCGGATTTTACTTTAGATATCCACGCATTTCCGTATCAATCATGATTTCATTATACAATCTTCGGAACAAATTTCAATGAATTCAATCGCCGTTTCAATACCTGGCCTTTATGAGCTCGAGAAGTCTGTCAGAGTTTTTCTCAATGCGACTTTATTCAAGATGTAAGTTCCACTGTTTTCTTCTCTCTGCACGTTATGATGAGCGTTGTATAATCAACCACTATTGGCACCTCTTAGTCGACCTGATGCAGTTGCGGCCGTACGGCCTCGCAGTGCATCACTGACATTAATGACTCTCTGATTTTTTTTCTATCGCGTACCTTGCCCTTTCGCAAGCTAACACCTTATCTTCAGAACCTACGACTTTCCCGTCGCAACCGGAACTCCGTCGACATTTTTTCTACATATGGACTATGTTTGGATCTCGTGATGCACTCGCGTGCTTTGTGGTTGGCCATGCGATCTTTCTGTATCCTATTAACACTCCCGCTGTTGGTCTTATCTTGACGCGTGTATTCTCAGCCCAACCTTTATATAATTCCATGATTCATCGTGCGCTCGCCGTTTTTATCGTTACTCAGACCACTTGATAATGCCGTCTTGGTCTGATCTTGCTGCTGACAAGAAACACCGCCAACAGGAGGCCATTCCTCGGGAATGGTTGATCACTCCTCCACCCGAAACCAGCCTCAATGTGATTGGCTTCCCTGAAACGTGCAGACTACTGACACCCAAGGAACTTATGATCACAAACGAGGACGTCACTGCCCTACTGGGAAAGCTTGCGGCTGGTGAATGGTCCGCCGTTGAAGTCACCACGGCGTTCTACAAGCGGGCCGTCGTTGCCCATCAATTGGTAAATGTTTTGTGGTTGCGGTTCGGTACTGTGATTGACAAGCACAGGTAAATTGCTTAACCGAAATATTCGTGGAACGCGCACTTGCTCGCGCCGCCGAACTAGATGATGCGTTGAAGAAGACTGGCAAGGTCGTCGGCCCACTTCACGGACTTCCTATATCCTTGAAGGACCAGCTATGTATCAAGGGCTTGGAGACGACAGTGGGCTACGTATCCTGGATCGGTAAATATGCAGAAAAGAATGCTGTGCTTGTCGATATTCTGGAAGAATGCGGAGCTGTTCCATTTGTAAGGTCCAATGTGCCGCAAACATTGATGGTACGTTGGCCTTCGGCATTCGACATGCGTATCCGAATACTCACCACTGGCACAGTGGCCGGAAACTTTCAATAACATTTTTGGCAGAACGACCAATCCTTACAACCGTTCAGTGACTTGTGGCGGTTCCTCCGGGGGAGAGGGTGCGTTGATTGCATTGAAAGGGAGTCCCTTGGGTGTTGGTTCTGACATTGGAGGGTGCATATCTCCCGAAATCGACGAATTGTAGGCTAATTTACTCCCAGCTCCGTACGGATACCTGCTGCGTTGTGCGGCTTGTACGGATTACGGCCTTCTTACGGTCGAGTGCCTTACGGTGGTGCTCTAAATTCCCTCGAGGGACAAGATTCCGTTCTATCTGTCCTGGGCCCGATGACCAGTAGCATCTCGGGACTGAAGACATTCATGGAAGCGGTCATAAAGTCGAAACCCTGGCTCAGAGACCCATTAGCCGTGCGCAAGAAATGGGATGAAGACGAATACCAGCTCAAGGATCGGGACAATGGCCGAAAGCTCTGTTTCGCGATCATGTGGAATGATGGTGTTTGCATCCCGCATCCCCCGATCACAAGAGCGCTTGAACTAGTCCAAACAGCACTTACAAAGGTTGGTCACAATGGTACGTCAATATCCATGGTGTTTCGTGCCCTTTTTTGCGACGTAATACGCAGTTGTCACGTGGTACCCGATGGAACATAGGAAATTAAGTGATGTGACGGTATGTTTCGGTGACTCACTGTTGCCGGATAGTGAGAAATGACTGTCTGTTTTGAAGAGGGATATATGGAATTCCGGGTCCACAGAAGACTTCATAATCACCACATCAGAAACCGGAGAGCCAATTATCTCCACCATGGTTCCGGATGGTAACCAAGCCACTGTCGCACCTTTTCGTCCTAAGAAGGGTGGTATCACTGCATACCAGCTCTGGCAAGTTCAAAAGGCGAGAAGGAATCTCCGTACCAAGTACTTGGAACACTGGAACAACACGGCGTCAAGGACGGAAACGGGACGGCCGGTAGATGCTATTATCTGCCCTGCAGCGCCTTATGCAGCGCCCCCTCATGGGCACAACAGGTCGGTGGTGCCCATTATTTAGCCTATGTTCTCACCCACAACATGGGACCGTGGTCAGGTACACTAACTATACCACGGTGTGGAACGCACTTGACTATCCTGCCTCAATCTTCCCTGTGACCACCGTTGATCCCTCCATTGACGTCAAACAGCCCCGCGAGAGCTTTATTGACGCTTTCGATCGAGCAATTCACGACATGTGTATGTTGCTGGTCCTGTGATCCATTACGGCTTGCTGAGATATTCTTTAGATAAGCCCGAGGTATCCCGAGACCTTCCCATCTGTTTACAGCTTGTGGGGCGTACACTAGAGGAGGAAGCTGTCATCGCGATGACCGAGATCGTCGACGCTGCACTCAAGGCCAGTGGGTGATCACTAGAGTCCCAAGTACAACGTGTAAATGCAGGGATATCATCATACGAATGGAATCAAAGCTTGGCTGAGTGAAGTGGTTGTGCGCCAAGCTATACACATGCTTGTGCAGAGGCTCGCAAGAAATTCGGCCAGCCCTGCCTCTACTTGATAGACACCAGCTGGTCACCTGATCACAATCCTGGAGCAGTTCTTTTCTTTTCCTTTCGACTGAGCCATCGAGGTACCTGTTTACTTGAGCTGTGTAACATAGATACCATATCATATCCTCTATCTCAAGGAGCGGAAATTATAGTCTTCGACTCGCCTCGGGATCTTCCGAGTTTCTGCCCGTACACCTGACTCCATCATATGATCCCGGATACTATCTTGTGCCCGCAATTTTGTGCCCGCAATTTGCCCGCATCTGCTTGACGTGTGTATGCTCAGACCGGAGTGTTCCCAGCCTAACCTTTATATATTTCGGCGACGTATCATGCTCTTCCTACCTTCCTTGCTCGCTTCACCTTGTAATGCCGTCTTGGTCTGATCTTGCTGCTGACAAGAAACGCCGCCAACAGGAAGCAATTCCTCGAGAATGGTTGATCACTCCTCCAACCGAAACCAGCCTCGACGTGACTGGCTTTCCTGAGACGTGCGGCCTGTTGACACCAAAGGAACTTGCGATCACAAGCGAGGACGTCACCGTTTTGCTTAAGAAACTTGCAGGCGGTGAATGGTCCGCTGTCGAAGTCACAACCGCGTTTTACAAGCGGGCCATCATTGCACAACAATTAGTGATGTTCCTTCAGCTGTGGTCCGTTGCTATAATTGACAAGTATTAGGTGAATTGTTTGACCGAAATATTCGTGGAACGCGCACTTGCTCGCGCCGCCGAACTAGATGACGCGTTGAAGAAGACTGGCGAGGTCGTTGGCCCACTTCATGGACTTCCTATATCCTTGAAGGACCAGCTATGTATCAAGGGCTTGGAGACGACGATCGGCTACGTATCCTGGATTGGTAAATATGCAGAAAAGAATGCTGTGCTTGTCGACATTCTGGAAGAATGTGGAGCTATCCCATTCGTGAGGACGAATGTACCGCAGACATTGATGGTATGCCAGTCATCGGAATTTGATATGCTTATCTGAATCCTCACCACCTCGCTCTTGACTCAGTGGGCAGACACTTTCAATTACATTTTTGGAAGGACGACCAATCCCTACAATCGTTCGCTGACTTGCGGTGGTTCTTCTGGAGGAGAGGGTGCGTTGCTTGCGATGAAAGGAAGTCCATTAGGCGTCGGTTCCGACATTGGAGGGTGTGTATCTCTTGAACTTGATTATATGCCGACTGATATATTCCTAGCTCTATACGCGCACCTTCTGCGTTGTGTGGCCTGTATGGATTACGGCCATCTTATGGCCGAGTGCCTTACAGTGGTGCTGTAAATTCCCTCGAGGGACAGGATTCCGTTTTATCCGTTCTGGGTCCTATGACCAGTAGCATCTCGGGATTGAAGATATTCATGGAGGCGGTCATAAAGTCGAAACCCTGGCTTAGAGACCCACTGACCATACGCAAAAAATGGGATGACGACGAATACCAGCTCAAGGATCGGGACAATGGCCGGAAGCTTTGTTTCGCGATCATGTGGGACGATGGCGTTTGCGTCCCGCATCCCCCCATCACAAGGGCGCTGAAACTGGTCGAGGCAGCGCTCACAAAGGCTGGTCATAATGGTATGTCAACATTTCTATCATCTTCTTTTCTGACATACTATGCAGTCGTCGCATGGAACCCGATGGGACACAGGAAACTATGCGAGTTGACGGTATGTATTTTTGATTTACAGTCGTCCGATATTGAACGAGACACTGTCCATCTGAAGAGGGATATATGGAATGCCGGATCCACGGAAGATTTCATGATCACCACGTCAGAAACTGGAGAGCCAATCATCTCCACCATGGTTCCGGACGGTGGTGGGGCCACCGTCGCACTTTTCCGTCCCAAGAACGGTGGTACCACTGCCTACCAGCTCTGGCAGGTTCAGAAGGCAAGAAAGGATCTCCGCGCCAAGTACCTGGAACACTGGAACAATACCGCGTCAATGACAGGAACTGGACGGCCAGTAGATGCCATTGTCTGCCCTGCGGTCCCTCATGCAGCAGCCACTCACGGACAGAACTGGTGTGGTAGTGCCCATTAATCTGCTTACTCTCTCGCTGACGATATGCATGCGAGTGTGGTTAGGCATCCCGATTATACAACGGTGTGGAATGCACTCGACTATCCTGCCTCGATTTTCCCCGTGACCACCGTCGATCCCGCCATCGACGTCAAACAACTTCGCGAGACTTTTAAGGGCGCTGTCGATCGAGAATATCACGAGATGTGTATGCTCATGTCTCCACGATCCATTACATCTTGCTGAAATAATTTTTAGATCAACCCGAGAAGTTCCAAGGATCTCCCATCTGTTTACAACTTGTAGGGCGTACATTGGAGGAGGAAGCTGTCATTGCCATGACCGAGATCGTCGACGCCGCACTCAAAGCTACCAGTGGGTAAGTGCTAAGAACACAGGTATAACGTGTACATACAAGAATGTAACAATATGTGTACAATCAAAGCTTCGCTGAGTGAAGCGGCTGCGCTTCGTTCACAAAGATACCTGCTGCCCCCATCCCGCTACCTATACACATGCTCGTGCAAAGTATTTTCTCGTGCCTCCTGCGGAGTTCGGCCAACCCTGTCACTACTTGACGCACACCAGCTGCAAATGGATTCAGTCACCTGACTGAGAGATTTACAAGGGACTCACTCATCCCAAGAGGATGCGTCACAGCTATCGCACCACCGCTGCGAGAATTACAATTACTTGGATTCGTTGTGTCAGACGAATACGAAACGCGTACTTTGGGTTGATCTTGCTCATTGGGACTCCCAGCTCTTCCACACAATATGTGAACTGTGATGCAAACGCTTCGTTTATCTGCACAGACCGAGCGGTGAGTTCCACTCAGAAACGAGAGGGAAATTCAAACCTCGTAGATATCGACGTCTTCTTTCGACAGACCGAACTGGGATAAGACCTTGGGGATAGCTACAACGGGCCCAATGCCCATGTATCTTGGCTCGACACCTTGCGCAAGTGCTCAACTCCCAGTTCAATCATACCAAACCCTGAAAAAGCATACCAACTACTGCAGATCCGACCCACTTCGCCAAGATCTCCATTCCCTCGGTGTGTGCCCTTTCCCTAGTCGTGAGGATGCACAATGCAGCACCATCACCGATGCCACTGGCATTCCCTGCTGTCGTCGTGTTCTCGCCCCAATCGGAGAACACTGGTTTCAAAGCAGCAAGGGATTCCGGAGTCACCCCTGGTCGAATGGTGTCATCTACGGAGATGACAGACCCGCGAATCTCGATCGGGATGATTTCGTCTGCAAATATACCTTTTGCGACCGCCTACCGAGTGTAAGAAATTGCTCTCTTTGCTAGGCGAGAGCGATACCTGGCTAGCTCGGGAATGCGAGATCAGCGCATACTCGTCCTGCTTGGTACGGGAGACCTTGTACGTCTGTGCGACCATTTCGGCGGTCCAACCCATAGGCTGGGGTTGGGAAACCTCAGTACGAGCAATGCGGAAGGTTTGAGAGCCGTACCTGAATACAGTCATGCGCTTGCGAATGACTGTCGACTGCCTCCGAAATCGTTGGCGTAGGACGAG
The DNA here is from genome assembly GCA_038091155.1 of Harrya chromipes. Lineage (NCBI taxonomy): Eukaryota > Fungi > Basidiomycota > Agaricomycetes > Boletales > Boletaceae > Harrya > Harrya chromipes. The sequence continues at coordinate 12,692 of JBBPNX010000427.1, read as the reverse complement.
CACTGATCGTTGGTTACACAAAAAGACGATTTAGTAGCCGCATAAAGAGTCACTCACTTGAGTGTCATGTTCTCAACGCCGACCGCGACACCGAGGGATATTTCCTTTGACTGGATTGCGTGGGCGATGTTCCGAATGGCCATGAGACCGGAGGAACACAATCGGTTGACCATCGATATGGGGACTTCGTGGGGTATACCAGCAACCAGGGCGGCGGCGCGGGAGGCATAGGCAGGAGAAGGTGGATGGCAAGTCCCTTGAAACGCATCTACGTGGCACGCTTGTGAACGCTGATGAAGAAGCTACCTACCGACGCATATATCCTCAATCTTTCGAGGATCGAGCCCTGTCTCTTTCAGGGTTGCCTAGGGAGAGCAATACTTAAATATCGTCCTGTCGGTTGTGCGCTGGTCACCAGGCGTACCTTGTACAATGCTTGCATCATCTCGTCGACGGGGCTATCTTTGAATTGGCCTTTTCGGTGCTTGCCCATCGCCGTACGTTTCGCAAACGTGATGACCACATCGCCGGGGCATTTCTCTAGGGCAGCGGGAAGACCCGTTCTCGTGTGGGTTGACATGGTTCGTACTGCGGGAGCTATGACCCTGGAGCGAAGTGTAGACATAAACATACCGAACTCCAACGAGGCACGGTGAGATCCGGCTCCTTGTTCGACGAGTCAATATATAGTGATTTCTCGACCGGCTAAACTTTTTCGTTGGTCTCATGATGAGGAAGCAAATGCCAAAGTTTTGATGTATTCACGCCACGTCTTACAACTCAGTATGTACTCAACGTTCAACTCTCGGACAGGCCATCACTATTGTTCATATCTCCGGTGATGGTGTCTCACTCGTCGTCTAACGGTCAAGATACAGATCAATTACCTGCCGGGTTGAATCAGTGTGGATTGCGGCATGCAATCCCTGAACTGGAATATAGAGTTTAATGACCTCCTTGTCCTTGCATTTTGAGAGGCACAACGGCGTCGATCAACTGTCTAGACTGGTTCCACGACATACGGTCCTGTCTTGCATTATCCTGACACACCCACGCAAACATGTTTATGATGAGGACCTTTCTGCAGCTTTGACGGTATTAGACAAAGTGCTCCGTGCACTACCAGAGGAACTCTTGGACTGCTGCCTAGACTTTGCAATGATAGTATCATAGCAGCTTCTGCAGGCATGATGGGCGAGCTTGGCTCCTCCACAAGCTGGACAGTTGACAATGTCTGCAAGAGAAGACAGTCAGAAGCAGGTTGCAGGCAAAAACGAGCGCGACGTGCTCTGCTTGTCTTTGAGCCCCTTGTTGGCACTGCGCATTGATTTTCGGGAATGGGAGACCTTGCTTTTAGGGACGGCGAGGATGATTGGGGGAAGGAGCTCAAGAAGGGGCTGGAGCATAGGCAGGGCGAAGCTAAAAGGCGTCTGCGAGACCAAAGACGTCGGCGCGGACGTGGGGCGCGTCAGCCATGGCAGAGCGAACGTAGAGAAAAACGAGCGCGTGTGGTGGAGTGCAAGAGCAGCCATGGGAAGTTTTTTTTTGGTTCTCGGGTCGGGATTACTTCCAAGTCTCTCCGCAACACTCCATCATGTTCAGGCTCACGCGCCCTGTCTTGCACCAAGTTGTCAAGAAGACAACAGGGGTCACGGGTCTTGCAGTACACCCAAATCCACTTCCCGAGCTCGCAGAGACATACCAGTCCACGCTTTCGGCATTGTCTACGATACCTCCGACGGCTGTCTACAGACAGGGTGCTGAGGCCCTTACGAGACACAGACTCAGCATCGTGCAGGGTGCAAATGGGGACATATCTGCTGTGGAGAAACAGCTGGACGAGGGACAGATTGAAGAGTCTCTAGACATTGCGAAGGACGAGCTGAAACTTGTTCAGAACATGTTGGAGTGGAAAGCGTAAGTGAATTGTGTCGCTGGGCCCTCGCGCATGGCTGATCGCCACACAGTTGGGAATCATTGGGTGAAAAGCCACCAGCGGGTCAATGGGACTACTTTGGGAACGAGTCGAGACCAACGTCATGACCATGGCAAAGTAGAGGAATATCTTTCTGTGTCTAGGACATCACCCACTACGAGAAAAGACCATTATGTGTGGGCCAGTTCAGTGAGTAGCACGCCAACAAATTCGTGTCAGCTCTGCGAAACATCCTCACAATGCAACTGAGTTTGTACTGGACAAAATACGTCATATGGGTTTGCATTGGATAATTTTAGACGAGAGCATGTCGAGCTGAGTGATACGTATGTACACACAACGAATAAGTTGTACATATGTGAGGGGACATTGAAACGAGCTTTTTTTTTCGCTTTCATAGTAAGGAACACCAATGGTGTCGGTTATGATGAGGCATCAAACTGTACCTGTTGAAGACCGAAGAAGGGGACAAGAGAACAACGTCAAGAGTTGTCTGAAGTGTCTGCCTACGAGAGAGAAGGGAATGCAGTCTCGTCGTCCACGTTGACGGGGACGGTCGCGGCGCCATTAGCGCCCCCGCGTCCTCTACCGCCGCGGCCACGAGCACCACGTCCTCTGCCCTCGCCTCTGTCACCACGACCACGGCCGCGCGAGGGACGTTCAAAGTGGGCATCGATCTCGAGGAATACCTTTTCTTTCTTGTCTGCACGTGCTTTTGGCGCAGACTTTGACTGTAGGGGTGTTAGGAGTGGAAAGGGGAGGATGGACGAGAGGGTACCTTTCCAGAGAAGTAGGCTTCGCCTTCGCCTTTTTGCAAAAGGGTTGCGCCATCCCAAATGGCTTCCTCGGCGCCATCGTTGGCCTTGCGGGTCTCGAGCTTTGGAAGAAGAGCAGACTCCGTTTCTTTCTGCTGAGCCAAGTATTGGTCAAATGTGAGTGTGTTGTCTTCCTCTTCGCCCTCACGGTCTTTTCTGCGAGCACCGTCTGGCTTGTCAGCATCGGGTGCGGGCCCTGGAGCAGACTCTTGAGGAGGTGCACCCCAGTCGCCAGCAGAGGTATCTGCAGGAGCGCCCCAGTCGCCAGCAGGGGTATCTGCGGGAGCACCCCAGTCGTTGAGACCACCGGATTCTGCAGCTGCATCGAAAGTTGCGGCCTCTTCGACCTTGAATTCAGTGTTGCCATCATCACCACCCCAGCCGTTGTGCAATTTCTTGTCAGAGTCACTGAAAGGGGATGAGAAAGAGAGAAGGGGGGATAGAGGGGGACGTACGTCTTTCCGGTGGCGCTGTGCTTGTCAAATGGGCGGCCTCTGCCACGGTTTGAACCACGGCCTCTGCCGCGACCGTCTTTGCGCTCGCCATCAGCTGGAGAGGGAGATGAGAGAAAGGAAAGGGAGAGACAAGGGAAAACGGACGGACAGCGTCTCTGTTTGGTATCCGATGTGGGAGGGGGGTCCTCGGAGGAGGGTGCATCGCGATCGGCAGTATTTTGGCGAGAACCACCGCGCGAGTAGTATTTGCCACCACGTGTGGCGGGGCCACTCTTTGTGCGCTTTGCGGGGACAGGTGGCTGCTGAGATGGAGGAGGGGCAGCCGCTGGGGGGGGTGATGGAGGAGTGTCGTCCTCTGTAGTGAGATTGTTAGACAAAGGGACGTCAATTGAAAGGAAATCGTACCGTCGAGGAGGGCGAATGGGTTTCTCGTTGCCACCGACATGGTGGGGTAAAGATGAGCAGACGAAAGATGGATTAGGTTCAGTGACTCTCCGGGGTCCGACTCAAGCCACTGTACAGTTATTGCCACAAAACATCCGACACCCCTTCTTCATTCAATACCAACAGGTTCGTGTTCTCCCCGTCGTTCCTCGTCCGTTCCTCACACCCTTTTCAGCCTGAAAAAAAGCATCTCGACGAGGACTAGTCCGCCTTTTAAAGGACAGGGCAGGTCAAGGACCTTGAGACCGTTGAACGGCTGGAGAGGGAACTGATGGGACTTGGGTGCGGTGTGTCCGTTGGATGGCCCTTTTGAAGGTCTTTTGTGGATTATCATCGCAATGTCTCGTTGTACATACAAGTAATCGATTTTTTTAATTTTCTGTTTGTAACTCCCATGTCTCCAAGAAGAATGGACATTTCGTCTCTCCTTCGTGACCCGTCCCCGCCTCGAAATGACCCTCCACGGTCCCACCACCCATCTCCCCCGGCATCTCTCCTCTCACTCCTCAACCATCCTCAACCATCACCCCCACCGCGTCCTATCCTTGGCTTTGACGCGCTCGTCCACGTCGCTTCCGAAGAGCGTCGCAGAATAAATGCTGCCTCCACCTCGTTTCACCCCCATGATTCCCCCTCCAAACATTCCACTTTCCATCACCGACATCCCGATTCCCCTTCCCCCTTCCCAGACAGACGCCTCCATGATCGTTCCCCTTCTCCAGACTTTAGATTCCCCACTACCCGTCTCCACAATTCAGCTAGCCCAGTAAACAGTTACTCGACCCTTCGACGCGATCCTCCTCGTTCCGCACCAGCCCCCTTGACCGACGACACTCGTGCCATTCCTCATCCCATCTCACTCCATCATACTCCACCATACTTGCCCTCGTTCCATCCTACTCAGTTGCCTCCTCCTCGCAACATCTCTCCTCACCGCCATTCTCCCCAGCATCTCCGTTCCCAGCACTATTCTTCTCCGATCCACTCTGCCTTTGGATCGACAGAACCCGGCGTCCTGTCTCCGCGGTACACTCACGGTCCAAGGATGGCAGGCGGTATCGAAGTACTCTCCAATGATCCAGCTTCAAGACCCGACTTACCAAACTACCAATCCACCGGACGTGACCTATTCGCGGAACGGCTTGTCTCCGAGTCCTGCGCGGAACATCCTTGGCAAGAAACTTCCCCTCTCTCGGGTAAGACGGACGACAAGCATCAACTAAAAATTTCCCCTCCCCGGGTGGGCAGTCAAGAAAGCGTGCCCCCTCGAGAGCGCCTATGGTCTCGTCTTCCCCACTTACCATTAGTCGACGTCACTACCATGGATGACGGCAATGGCATGGGTAAGGAGCTTAACTTTCTTTCTCAACCTCTCCGCGATCACCGCCCAACCCGCGTCTGGGAAGAGCAGCCGAAAGCTCGGGAGGTATCTCAACACGTCTCACCACCATATTTGCCGGGGATGGCGTCTGGCCCTACCGAGGGCCATTCGTGGTCGGGGCCAAGTGAAAGTGGGCATGATGAGCGATCAACCCAGGAAGATCAAGCAATGGAACTCTCGCACGCAGCCCAAGACAGTGGTCTGTTGCTCCCTCCATTTTTATATTCTATCTGACTTTCCTTAGCACGTACACCCCCACAATCCACTTGCAAAGAGCCGCCGCCACCTCGCGCTCCAACACCAGACGACTTACCTTTCCAAGGGTCCTGCATGAATCCACCGTTATCCCCACCTCCAGTACAATCACCATCCGAGTCACAGACATACGTTCCGCAGCCGACGGCATGCATGCCATCCTCTCCCAGCCCCGATGCTGGCCTCAATTCTGGAATTGAATCTGAAGTTCAGCCTGAACGTTTCCATTCGCTTGTAGACTCGGAAACCAGTATCCCACTTACGTCCCCCGACCCGATTATTGCCGGCTCATTGAGCAAAACAGAGTCAATCCCAGAATCCTCGGACGCCGACGATGTCCGCATGGCTACTCCACTCGCTCGTCAGCCATCTCCGCCACTTGCTCAGACTATGCCAGCCATGGACCCAGGAATGTCTGAAATGGCAACGCATTCAACCCAAGCGAACGCTTCGCGAAGCACCAGTAGGAGTCTCTCGCAACAGCCCCTCCCCATACACGTACCCACGAAGGACGAGGAGGGTACACCCCCAGAGGTCGTACCGATTTCCACACCCATCCGCTCAGAATCACCTCGTCGACCTCTCGAACCAGAGTATAACTGCAAACGAGAATTGCCGGCTTCAGAGCAAACCATGATGGATGTAGACGAAGAACTTTTGGGTCTTGTTGAAGACCGTCCTCTTCCTGCCGTCCCTGCAACGGTCAAGATGCAAATCGACTTGCCCAGCATGGTCGGTCAGGGCACCGACGCAAGCGCCGAAGAAGGCTCGAGTGAAGCCGCTGCTGGTTTACTTCCTTCTCAGCCTGTTGTCAAGGGACCTCTTCTTATTACAGACGAGGATAAAGACCGAGCATCCATGCCCCCTCCAGCAGCATTTGGTAAGAAAGGTGAAAAACCCATTTCGGCTGCTAGTACAGCCACGGGAAGCAAAAAGAAAAAAGATGGAACTTCCAAGGTGCGTATCTTGTGTGTAACCACGCGCGATCGACCAGTTCTGAAGTCGCTCTCTCTCATCAGCCTGCCGCTAAACCGAAGCAGCCTCCCAAACCACGAGCCAAACCCGTTCCAAAACCTAAGGTTAAACCTACTCCTGTGGATACCTCCTTGAAAGGTAGCATTCCCAAAAACGCAGTATCTATCAATGCCCGATCGCGTTCCACGTCTGTCATCCCCGTCGCCGTAGATGACATTGTCCCCGAACCAGAGGCGGAAGATGGCGACAAGGAGGATGACAAACTATACTGCGTATGCAAAACGCGGTATGATGAAGATCGAACAATGATTGCGTGTGATCGGTGAGTTTTGGAGCGGAACACAAACGGTTCAGTACATACTAAAGCGATAAATCATAGTTGTGACGAATGGTTCCATACACAGTGTGTCGGTATGCCAGAGCTGGAAATTGACCTTGTTGATCAATTCATATGTCCGCCGTGCATTCAACGTGGGTATCGACGATCTTGCATGTTGTCGATAATTTACTGAACTTCTGCCTATCACCTCAGAACACCCACACTTACGAACTACGTGGAAACAACGATGTCTCTTCGGATTCCAACATGAGAACCCTTTGTCACCTGAAGCATGTCACAAGCCATCGCGCGGCGCGTTCTCGAAATATTGCTCTGATGAGTGCGGCATAAAGTATATGCGGACGCGAATTACACAATGGGAAACATCGGGTGGCGCACGCGATCTGTTGTGGGAGAACGTCAAGAACGCTGCAAAACGAGAAGGCGTGGTCGTCCACGCCGAGACAAGTCCTAGAATGATGGACGTTGACGGTGATAACTTGGGTCCCAAACCTCTCAACTCAGCAGCGAAGCAAAGGGCCGAACGCGAGGTGACTCGTCTGAACATCCGCCTAGACGAGGTGGTCAAGGAGCGCGAATGCATGAAACGCGAATTGGACATGGTGACGTGGCGCGAGAAAGTGGTGGAACTTGCTTCCGAGAGAGCAGGCAAGGTTGACGAGTGTGGGTGGGATCAGAGACTCTGCTTTGGTGAAGAGGAATGGGCAGACTTTGGTGAAGAGGTGTTGGAGAGCTATGAAGAGGAACGAGCCAAGATGGACTCGGGGGAAGATGCCATGCCGCTCGATGCTTCGTCTGCGGTGCATGGTGAGTGGTGGTGTACCGGCAAGAAAAAATGCGAACGTCATGCAGGGTAAGCCCCCATGTTATATATTCCTTGTTCGCCGGTTTGACAAGCGTAAAGTTGGCAGAAACTCCGCGCCGCAGAAGTGTCATTCGACAAAGAGACGAAAGAAGGGATTCTGCTCAAACTTACCACGCGCGAGCGCGAGATAAGAAAACGTATTGAAGACATACTCTTTCCACAACCGACAGGCACTTTGCAAGCTTCGACCAAACGTCCACATCCAGAAGTTCAGGTTAATGGATCTGAGAAACTCATAGGACATGTTCCAGAGAGGGGGGAAAAGAAGACATAGCAGCACCTCATGTCCTATACCTTGTTCCTGCGCGGAATGATCAATGGTGATGTATAGCATGACCAGTAATTTCACCCGTAGAAAACATAACTTGTAATATTATCAATACCCATCTCCCTCGCCTCCCTCTTTGCAAAATCCCTTTTGCTCATACAGAACCTTGGCCTTGAAATCCTCGCGAGCTTTCCTCTTAGCAATATCGTTTTTGTGATATGGATCCAGAAACTGATAATCGACTTGTCGTGATGGGACATCGTCCTCTTGATCGAGGTCCTAGGTAGATAAAGTGATCTGCAAATTGCTCGAAAACATGCATTAGGCGGCCGTACGATTTCGCCCAACAATACTACGTTCTCCCCTCGAATGAGGAAAAGGCCGTGCCAGTGCTCCGCAAATGCGTTTCCGTGGTATATGCGTTCGACGGTATCTTCAAGTACAAGGTTGGCTATACCAAGCGTCGAAGATGAGTGCTTGTGCTATGAAGCCAGCCATGTGAGGCCGACTCACCAAACTGATCGTAAGAGCGCAATACACCATGCAACTTTCTACCGTCTCTGAGGACCACCAACATCTTTCCTAAGCCGGGGGAGTATCATAAACGGGGCAAAAGTGATTATGGATATGGCTTAGGTGTTGGCTGGTGTGGAGTTGACTCGGCAGACGTACTGTCCACGCAATCTACCAGGGATCCCGACGTCGTGAATGGGATGAGTGAATCCATGAAATATTGGCCTGTGCTGCTCCCAGGCAGCCAATAAGTAGACAAAAGTAGAGAAAGAAATAAGACAAAAGGAACGGCCTGTAATTATTTTGGATGGCGATCTCCAAAGGTCCAAGATTAGTAGCCACTTTCAAGTTGCGGGGTAGGACTTCTCCGACGGGATATCTGAATCACAAGCGGCGGTCTGCGGAACCTTCAACCAAGCTGATATGGCCGAGTCGTTAAGGCGAGTGATTTGAACTCTCATCATCACTTGGGCATTGCCCGCGTAGGTTCAAATCCTGCTGTCAGCGAACTTTTTTTCAGAGTGCGGCATGACTCGACTCGTTTCTATTTTTTCTTTTCCACTCACGACCGAGTATGGGTGATCTGATTCAATCTATCATATCCACGGTGTCTTTACTTCAAGATCATCCATGATAGAAAGAATTTATATCGCCAGGCATGGTAGGTCTCGTCGCCCCTGCTCCTGTGCGCACTTGGAGATACTTTGCAGGCTTCAGGGCTAACTGGATAGCCAAATCAAACTGGTCAGTGGACGGTTGTGGTTTCACAACCGAGATTTACACAAGAGTCATGGAATAGGACGAACCCGACAGGTCTCGCCAGAGATCCCCCTCTAGCTGCTCACGGAGAAGTGAAGGGAGCCAATTCTCTGTATCACAGATCTCACATGTTCCACCGCAGGCTCAAGCAATTGAACTGGCGTCATACATAGAATCACTCCCAAAGGACAAACAACCAACTGCAATTTTCAGTTCTCCATACTGTAAGTGGGTGCCCTTGTACTACTGATTCATGAACGGTGACCATACTGCGTAACGCATATAGATCGTTGCCTCCAAACTTCAAAACCCGTCGCAGAACGTCTGTCCCTGCCGATCTATATCGAGCATGGTCCGCTCAGCCTTCTTCTCGTGTTGCTATCTGACGTCTGACGCACGCATTCAGGATTATCGGAATGGTACTCCCCCGTAGCCCCAGGCACCGGCCTATTCCCCCGCCCCAAAAGCGCCATCGAATTGCGGACGATGCTGCCCGAGATCAGCCCCTCCTGGAACACGGTCGAAATCGATCCCTCCTGGAGCTCCATCTGGCTGCCCTCTCGCAAAGGCGAAGATCTCGATGGTATCCACGCTCGTATGGCCGACGTGCTTAGGCGCCTCGTCCACGAGGTCGAGACCCGACCGGACATGCGTCATCACAAGCGCATTTTGCTACTTTCCCATGCTGCGACGATTATTGCCATGTGTCGGCATCTGGCTGGACAGCCGGAGTTGCCGCTGAGGGTCGGGTGTTGCACGGTATCCGAGTTTGAGCGGAGGCAGGACGCTGGCACGGACGGGCTGGAGGGTTATGTGTGGAATGCGGTGACGCTGGCTGCCTCTGTGCATTTGACCGACAAGACGTCTTTGAGGGACTGGGGATTTGAGGATATTGTGACAGACGATGTTACAGGCAAGGTGCGTCCTCTTGCTGCATTCTGAAGAACATTTTATAACCTCCGCGGATAGGTCATCAATGACATTGGAGTACCGGGCACAGAGGGAGAAGAGGACGACATATCTGGACCGCAGATCTACTCCAGCATGCTATAAGTCGAGAAATTTAGAGCAGTCGAGATGACAGCATACCCTATTAGCCGCGAGTAGCACACACCAGGAACCTCAATTGTGATCGTGATCGCCGCTGCTGTCGCGGTAAATATGTTACATTCGAGTCATCTGTGACTATTGATTACAACTATCTCTACGGGAGCGAGATGTATGCGCTTGCGTAGCTCACGCTGGAGCCTGAAACACTGGTACACTTGCTGCTCTGTTCGTATCGTACGAACTGCAGCTTCGCTTTCCTACCCTCCTTCTCAAGGTCGGAAAGCATACCAAGGAGCACACCTATCGGCTTTCTTCCACAGATGGTGTTGCCTGTTCGATCGAGATACTTCAAAAATCTCACATGCGCGTCTGCCGCAGGGGACTCCCCTGACGGTGACACGGACAGAATATCCAAAGCTTGCTCATCTAGATCCCGTATTGACTCGTGAATCGGTCTCTGAGATAGATTCTGGTGAGGGTTATTGCTCCTGAGAACAACGCCAGGTACGTCGCTGGGGAGTGGTTCTGGATAGTAGAAGGTGTACCCGTACGATTTACCCCTGTAGATAATCAATCAAAGAGTTCCCTGCAATCGGGCCGACCCACCAATGACAGAAATCGCTTGAGATCACAAAGAAGTTTTCTGGGTCAGCAAAGTAAGGCGCGAGGATGCTCCCATATGTTTCCTGTTGGGCATGATTGATGCTACCAACAAGAATGGGTACTACCGTGATATCGGAGCTAGCACGACACGTGTTAGCGGGATGAATTAGTTGGGCATGTGACTGACTCTTTGAATGTCTGATATACGTATGGGAGATGCATCTCGATGCTATGCTCGTCCTCGTCTGTATCGATTGACATGGTTCCGAATTTGCCGGTGTTCTTCAAGTCTCCTATAGCTGGCGAGGGGTCACGATATATTCCATCTAATGGGATTTTTGAGTGACTTACTTTCATTGTCAAGACGCAGCCTTCCCAACGGCGTGTCATAATAATCACAGCCAGAAAGATCGCAGCCAGACAGGTGGACGTGATGTGCAGGGCCAAGAATGAAGACCCGTTTACTTCAATAACACGAATGCGATCAGCGTCGACCGAGTTTCAAAAGGGCGGAAGCCTTACATTCCCTTTGTATCTATACATCTGTATGCCCATGCGGCAGCACGTCCTGACCACGGGTAACCAGCATGCCTGGAGAGCCAGAGTCAGACGGCGGATGGCTGGACAAGAAAGCAAGTGGAAACGAACGGAGCGATGATCGCTCTGCATCCGGCAATGGGAGGCATGAAATCTTGTTCGTCTGTTGGTTGGACGGCTGCCAACCATTCGTCAAGCTGTTTGCCTAATACCCGGCCTGTGATGGATCATTCGCCTGAATAGTATCCAAGGAATTCACGAGATCTACCATCGCTTTCGTACCAGGATCCAGCGTGCTCCGCAGATCTGCATAGGGGCTGGGTGATCAGGCAGGGAGTCAAGTCGAGAAGGATACTCGCCTTGTGCCAGGCATGTTCCCCTGCCAGTGCAACGACAGTAAACGTACAGGTAGGCGGAAGAGGTGTAGGAGAGTTGACTGCATTAGGAAAGTTATTGTAGGCACATACTCCGATTCGGGATGCACAACCATAACGCATGGGAGCATACTTGCAGTTTAGTAGCTACCTCCAGCACATGGAATGTATACAAATGACAAGGAAAATATGACAGTAAACTACTCTTCTGACCGCAGCCGTGCAGCAGGGTTCGTCACCTTGACGCCAAGGGCCCTCGCTCTTGATAAACAAAAGATGTCACCAAGAGATGATGCAATGTTAATGGGGGTAACGTACCGCTCGAGGATAAGGGTGCGGTTTCTGCTGCTAACATTGTGTGCGATCTCCGCAGCATACGTTTTGTTGTGCATGAGGAGGATATCCACCTCCTTGACATTGCTGACAAGGAACTTCTTGCAGCCATTAGGGAGTAGATGACGGGTCTACGGGCAGATAGTGCAGCTTCATGTCGACACAGGAACAGAGATTGTTACCTTTTTGTTACTCCCATAGCCAATCTTGGGCATCGGAAGCTGACCCTTGAAACGACGCCTCACTCTGTTGTCGATACCCTTTGGTTTTCGCCACGCCTCTTTGACACTGTGGTAACGATCGGACTGGTGGCGCCTGTGTGGGAGGATAAGAGATTGTACAAGGGAAACGACGAGGTGTGCACGGACTTGAATGGTTTGGTGCGCTTTTTGACGATGGGGATCTTGACGGCCATGACGACTGGGGAGAAGTGTCAGTGTACAATCAAGTCTGGTGTTCCACAAGCGACAAAAATGGAGCGTGAGGCTACATCATCCATGCAACCAAGGATGCATCCATCAATAGTATCTCATTTTGAGGTCCCAAACTCTCGGAATGTGATATCACGACCGTAATGAGTTCCTGGGAGAGCGTACTCACAGATTCTGAGTTGAAGGAGGACGATCTGACGGGCACGACGATGACCACAGTTGCTGGCGTGAGAGGTGCAGGGGACAAACACACGACAACAGTTGTGGCTGTGTTATTACCCCCTGTGATAAAAAAAGACACGAGTGTGTGTCGAGTTTTTTATGAATAGAATTTACCGAGGAGCTTTGTGTAGCGTCG
>JBBPNX010000426.1:0-20472 GCA_038091155.1 Harrya chromipes | reverse complement strand
TGAGTAAAATTAAATTTGAGCAAAAATATAATTATATAATTATATTTTATATATATCAGATTTTAGAGCACTTTTCAACCAGAACCTCCCCAGAACCCTAAGGTAGTTTATAAAAAAGACATAAAATATCAAATTTCCACCCGACCCGTCGCAAACCTGCAACTTCAGCGCCGCAACGAAGGGCTTCGTCCACGAGGTTCTCTGTGCTTGCAGACTTGAGGAACCAGACTTCGAACCGTGCTATGCTATCAGGTCCTGGAACTCGTTCAGAAAGAAAAAGCGATTTTCCGCTCTGGGGTCGGATGAAGATCGAGTGTCATCTCAAGGTGAGGTTGGGATCGAGCTCAGTGCAGTGAATCGATCGATCGATCGATCGATTCGATTCGATCCTCCCTCCACAGATGACCTACTTGCCATGGTGCGCGTCAACCCGGTTCTCCAGGAACCCCAAACATTTGTTTTCCACAAACCCGAACCTTGACACTGAGAGGGCGTTGGCCCACGGTCTAGAGGTAGGCGACGCCGTTCCAATGATCGCTACCAGGGCCTGTCGTTTCGCTACAGTCGCAGCTGTTGGGGAATTCGGACTGATATCTGTTTGCATGCATGCCCAGAGTATTCCCCCAGGCCGTCTTGCTCCGATTTCACAGTGAAGGTTCCCCGCTTTACAACCTAGGGTTCATTGGGAGGGATGGGCGTAGTACGAGTACATGACACGTGTTCTTTTACTTATGGAAACTACAGTCGCATGATGATGATGGGGGGTGTTCAAATATATAGATGAAGACGATGAAAAAAAAGGTATAGTACATGAGGCGGGTTGTTCGTTTACTATGCAAACTACATAAATAAAATGATAAGGGACGATGATGGGAAGGGGCTGTTGGAGGGGACGGGGACGGGGACGGGGACGGGGACGGGGACGGACAGGGACGGGAGGGGACGGTGACGGCAAGAGGAGGGGACGGGGGGACGACAAGCGAAAGGGGACGACAGGGACGACAGGGACGCGCGGGGACGGGGACGGGGACGGTGACGGCAAGAGGAGGGGACGGGGACGACAAGCGAAGGGACGGGGAGGGAACGACAGGGACGTGCAGGGACGTGCAGGGACGTGCAGGGTACGCGAGGGGACGGTGACGGCAGGAGGAGGGGACGGGGACGACAAGCGAGGGGGACGACAGGGACGAGAGACCAAAAAAAGGAAAATTACATCAGACGGGGCCGGGGCCGGTGTGCGGCACCGGAGACGACGACGCATATGGGTAGGAAGGTATGATATTACATGATTCGGTTCTAGAGTCGCACACCCGACATAGGCGGGATTGCGGACATCTTAGCACAAATAGCACCATATATGACGTTCATTGTTTATACCAGCTGTTATGGTGTTACATACAGTGTTACACATTCCGCACATGCGGCAATGGCGGATGTGCGGCTAATTGTAAGTATAACCCCATCTAGCTGGTGTCGTATTCACTTAGTCCAATTGCCCGCACATGCGAGCATGGCGGGTGTGCGGGTTTTGAGGGATAATTTCTAGGTCTAACCTCAGTCTAACCCCTTCTGGATTAGATTAGCCCCCCTTGAATCTATGACATCATACCTCATGCCAAACACATGTCTTCTTATCATCCAATAGCGTATGTCTCTCTTAATCTTTGCTTACTCATGCTTCTCTATCGGCCAATGGCCTTATTCCCTCTTATTGTTACGATTTGCTATCGTTTTATTCTTTTCGTCTTCGTTTCCCTCCACGGTCTCCTCTGACTTACTCGCTTGACTTCGGTCTACCCCCTTCCCGTGGTTATCCCTTGTCACCCTCGTCATGGACTCTTACCTTAGCTTTCGCACTCTATGTTCCCTGCCCTTGAGTGGATACTTTAGTCCCAAGCCTTGGTCCTCTACTTTAACTAGTAGTCTTGTACACTCGTCCACACCTTTAGTGGTGTACTCAATCTATCTGAGCTTACTTGACTCCTCCTGCGTCCGTCGTCGGATCTCCTCCTTCGACACTCCTTGTCTACGTCGTCGACCTTCCAGTCTTCGACCGTCTCCCGGTTAGCGACCGGACCCCTTGCTCCTTCGTCGTCTTCCGCTACAGGAAGACTCCCGGTCGTCGCGCGACCAACCGAGGCATCGTCCTCATCCTTCGTCCTTGCCCTTCGTCCCGCGTCTTTAGGTCGCATCCCCTTGCTCTTGTTCCAACGCGTGGGTGAGTCATCGCCGCCGCGGAACCTGAGAACCCTAGCCCCTCGACCCTACGAGTCTCGTAGGCTTAGTCCTGAGTCAACGGTAGCCTGCTAATGCAGCAACCGTAACACTTATCTCTTACATAGCCTTATGTACAAATAATTACAAACACCTGTATAGTATATATAGAGTGAATACATCGCTCAAGGGACTTCAGTAAAGTTCTCTTGTGTTTTCCCCTACTTGACTCTTGGGACAAGCACCTTGGCTCTTTTCTCATTGTTTCCCATTCACACCCCTCTACAGCGATTCTAGATCCCTGGTGGGTTTAGGGTTGTTTCAATGTCAGTGTTACTTTGTTCTCCGAGGTTACTCTATGTGTACTACATGTTCTGCAATAGAGTCTGCATGAGATGCTGTCAAAAGGCTTGACTGGGTGAAGAAGCAAGAGTATCATCCATCTCTGGACCTTCCCCCTCTGAATCTCCATTCTGGCTGTCCTGTGGATACTCCCCTGCAAACTCTGGCACTGAGCTGCTCAATCCAAGCTCCTCCTCAATCTCAACTATCAAGTTGTGAAGGATCAAGCAACAACGGATCCAAGTAATAGCATAGTTTAGATTGGCTTCTGTTTGAATCCGAAAGTGCATGTCCACAAGTGATTGGAAACGGCCTTTGAGAGAGCCATAAAAATGCTCTGTCTGAACTTGTATCTAGATACAACCACAATTAAATTTAAGATGCCAGTAGGATAAAAATAAATACCAAATTCCTTACCTTTGATAGATGTTTGTTGAATGTCTTCTTGTCAGGGCCAAGTCTTCCTCCAACAGGTCTCTTGAATGGTGTGACACACCATGTCTGACTTGCATAGGCTGAATCAGCCCAAAGCCATTCATTGGCATTGAAGAACTGATCGGATGATGGAAAACACCAGTGTGTTGAAAAGCACTTGCATCATAAATACTCCCTGGAAGACCAATAGCATAGTCTACAATCTTGAGGTTATGAGGGAGAACAACAACCTGGAATACAATAAGCAACTGTAATTATAATATAATTGAGACTAACCTGATTTGTGACAGAGTAGTGAGACTTCCAGTCAAAGAATACCTCACCATGAAGGCCAGGTTTCTGAAAAAAGTTGAATGTTGTTCCATCAACACATAGTAACCCTCCTCTCCATGCTGGAATAGACCTAGAAACAACCCAATCTTTGGCTCTCTCCTTTTCCACTTGATCATCCTCATAATAAAATGGGTCAAAGTGGAGGACATCATCATGGAGATGCAAGAGTGATACCATGACACATTTATAGCAATTGTAGATTGTGCCAACTGCAACACCTGCCCACTCTGCCAGATCTTGAGATGTTGCAGAATTTCCATAGTGTCCAAGAGCATTTAAGAAAATAGCAAGTTGAAACCAAACAGGTAGCTGCTGGTTGGCTGGTTGGGAAGCTGGAAGAGGCATGTCATTAGAGCTAGAATCATGATGACTGCTTGTAAGGAAAATGGGATGGTGACGGATTCACTCCACTAGATGAGTGAATACTTCAGGAGGAACTTGAAGTTTGTGACAAAAGAGCCATGGCCTAAGAATTTTCCACTCTTTAAGAAGGTGGATCTGTGGGGTTTGAACAGTAGGAATTCAAGATCAAATACTATGAGTCTCCATCACTTCCTCAGTTGCTGCTTTGATTGCATTCTGAAATACAACCACTTGTTCTGATTGAAAGAACATAGCAGTTGACTCTGCAGAATTAGAGGTAGTGTAGGAAGGGGGGGTGGATGGAGTACTGGGAGTGGATGGAGAAGATGGAGAGTGTGGATTGGAACCAGAGTCTGGCTCTGAGATCGAAGACTGAGAGAAATGATCCTTCTCAAGCTGATGTATGATTTGATCTAGAAGTTCCGTGCTTTGTGCCATATTGATCTTGTTGAGTGTGGCTTTGAGAAGCCCTAGAGCCTCTGCACATGCTGAAGGACCAGGCATTGTGTGAAAGGATAGGCAAAGGAATGATGGGAAACACTTTGTGAGCGATATTTTGTCAGTTTTAAGCGGAGCCTGAATTTAAAACAAGTGTTGTGTACCATTGCTTTACTTAGTATTTGACTTGCACAGTTTCGCATTGGAAGCGGAGTTTGAATTGACACTTAGAAGCGTTTGAGCTGTGGTACAGCTGTGCTAGGGGTAGTTTACTTTTTTTGGAAGTATGCTGTGCTGTGGTAACTACCGGATATTCAAGCTCCGACTAGAACGACGACGCTTTCGGTCTACTCTAGACCTTACTTTTCCATCTACTAGTACCACACTAGTGAGCCACTAGTGGGCTCGGCTAGTAGTTTGAGACCCGCTAATAATTAAATAATTGAAGGCCCTTCGTGTTAGTGTTGCCGCAGAAGTGAAGTGAGTCTTCACAGTTAATTCGGCTCAATTCGTGTAGGTGACACTTTCACACACTTCGTTGCGACCGAATTGGGAAGGAAGCGAGTTTGAGTCATTCAGTTCCCGGGGAGGAGGTGAGATGAAAGTAGACTCATCTAGCATATACGTAGATGTTTCTGTCTGAAAGCGAACCCTTCGAGACCGCTAATATTGACAAGCATGTTGTCACGCATGACTCGGATATCCCTGCGCAACATAGCAGTTCGACTCTAAGTTAAATAGCATTGTTACGATGCTTCGCCATCATTGTGCAGGTGCGTTACATTACCACAACCATCTTCCCGTAGCTAATGCCCAATGCACCTCTCGGCCGCTCTTCCTGCACACACCGAGCAAATCCAGACTTTAATCCGCGGCTTGTGGGAGACCCCTCATGTCCCAATCCCTTATCCATTGCTGAGGATGATAGGTCCGCACAGACTCGGAAAATTGATTCCATTCTTCGGGCCACTGATCCCTGGCCTTTTCGAGCATGCTCTCTGCACGCTTATGCAAGCCCCTGAAATATGCTTCAGCCGATAGATCTGATTTCCTGCAGATTCGGCGATGGTCACCACCCGTCCATTCCTCAATAGCGTGGATGACCTAGACGTGCAATTAGACACCTGGCAAGTGAATTAAATGGAAAGACCAACTCACCAATGATACTGCCTGGGCAGCGTCAGATATGTGGTATCCGCCCGGTGGTGTTTGGTCGAATGGACCAGGACCTGCCTCACCAAAAAGGAGTGCGTGGAGAACTTGGACAAGTACCTCATCCCCAAACTTCTCACCCTGCCTCTGGGGCTGGAAAGGTAATTGGTGTTAACAAGACCTATCGTAAGTCAGAGTAAGGGCTCACCAGTTGGAAATAAGGCCGGTCGTTTAAGAGAGCCCGCGCTTTAAGAACCACTCTGGGTCCTGCACCGCCGGAAGAAATACCGTACTCAGAGACCACTAGCGTGCGAGCTGCACCCAGAGCGTATGCCTGGTGCTGCAAATTGGGCAGAAAGCGAGATCGTTCCAAAAACAGCTTCAAGTGATCATCAGCAACACGAAATCCAAAGATTGTGTGCAAAAGTTGGCTCATGGCGCCCATTTTCCTAGCTTCTGTTAGGTCAATTCCTAGCGAGCGCGGGACACTCGTTATTATCATCCCATAGTGTCGGTGGCCTGTGTAGAACCGGTGCTGGCCCTGCCGGTCCACCAATGAGTCTTCCTGCGCTCCACCAGCGCAAAGGTCTGGAAAATATTGGCGAAAGAAAGCTGTATAGAGTTGTCGAATGAGCCCAATAGAGAGATTGATCTTCAATCCTCTAGTGTGGTTTTGAAACATTTCCGCGACTTCATCACCGGTCCACGAGTGGGATCTGCCAACCTTTTGGAACGTGCAGCAAAAGATATAGGTCTTTTGGGGAACGACCTCCTTTCTAAGGAGAAGGAGGGCCCTGACAATTATTGGTCGAAGAATTCCCAGGTAAAACACAAGGGAAGCCGAGAGAGCGGAGGGCAGGAACCACAGGCAGTCTTGTTTGGACCGGCTCAACTGCTTGGCCGCAGGTTTCGCAATCGCTAAGTTTCCGTCAATCAGAAATAGCCCCCGACTGGTGCCTGTTTCCAGGCAATGATGAAACTGGAGTGAGGCAAACTGGAATGCTCGTGGAGGAACTCCGCAGGTGAGAGCAATTGCAACCATAAAACGAGAGAGTATCTTATCATTGCCCTCTAACCACATCCGAACTCCTTCCTCCCCGCCGAAAGATGGCAAAAGGGCTTCTCCTAATTTGGAAACAGCTGGCTCGAAGATGTTTGCGTTCTGGTGGAAGATTGAAGATGCCTCCACGAGGTCATCTGAAAGTTCCGAAAGGTTTCCAACAGAGGCGAGGAGGTGCTTGGTTCCTTCTGGGAGACTTTCCTGAAGCAAGGATTCGATTTCCAGAATGATTCGGCGAGCCTCTGCTCCGATATCCATCATATTGATCCGGTGACTTTCTCCGACTGCATCCACAACCGTAGTAGATCCATCCGGTTGAAATCCGTGACCAATGGCGGCACTTTCCTTGAAGGCAGTAGGCCCAACGTTGTACCAGATGGACTTGAAGCGATCGTATGGTGTGAAGTAATCACAACCCGGAGTGGCTCGGAGCCATTTCTCTTTCTCGCGATGGATAATTCTGGAAGTAGGGTTAGACTGAAGGATAGACAATGCTGAATCTGGACGACTACCTGAGGATGCTGGTTGCAGAAACCTGCTCACCTCCGATCGGCAATTCTAGCCCCTTTGCCGACTCCTCTTCTAGCTCCTCTTCCAGCTCTTCCTCGGCCTCTGCGTCTTCCAGATCATCATCGCCATCACCTACCACAACGACAGATCCTTGAGCACTACCCAGCGCTTCCTCGTCACTTTGATCGGACAAGAATGCTTCAGAAGCCATCGATTGATGGTCCGATTCCTCGTCCCCGAAAAAAACGAACCCATCCTGGGAGTTTGCCTCCAATCGTGCTGTGTGAAAAACGATGGTGAAAAACCAGTACTGGAGAACAGCGCAGTCGTGGGTAAGTTGATTTGCAGTCTGAAATTGGAGAGTTCCTCGAGCAGAGGCCCTGAGGGAGAGCAGAAAGAGCGACTGATCGGTCGGGCACTCCATTTTGCCTGTGCCGTGGATCTCGTGACGAACAAGGGCTACAAGCAAATCATGAACTAAGGGGTTCAGGGCATCGTCATCTTCGCCGTCAGCAGCAATGAGATACTGGTAAAGTTTGTCAGTGGCTGCTGCCTGTTGCGTGCTCGACGCCACAACAAAGTCCCCAAGCTGCTTTGAATGTTGCTGATCTTTGAGCCGAGAGAAGTACCGGAACCGAAGCAGGAGGCACAGGGTTTTCACCATGATTCTGCGGTATCCAATGTATGTTTTTTCTGATAGCTTTCGGAAGTGAGCCTTGGTGCTTCAGAGAAATAGTAAATACCGTTAAAAGCTGAGGTGGCAAGACCAACTACTTACCCGGCAGTGATTGCCTTTCGAACGGAAGGGTGGCAGGTTTCGAGGAAGGCATTGGCATCCTTGAGGTACCGGGTCAAGAACCTATTCAACCGTCCCATACCTCTTTCCAAGGCAGCTCGCCTGGGTGGGAAGGTCGAAAGATCCCTCTCAGCTGGCATTTCCACCAACCGCATCAACCACCGAATGTCTGCGCCTTTAAGGCTCTGGAGGTACTCTGGCCATCCAATGGTCAGCAGGTGGGAGGCGCTGGTCTGGGCGAGCGGTCGTTCGCGAGGGACCGCACGTTGAGTACACTGAGATTGGGAGTTTTGAGGAGTCCAGTCTTCAGGAAGAAGGATCACAGTATTGCTGAGTTCTGAGCGACCTCCGTCTCCTTCCCGAACCCCAAGCCTGTAGGGTCTAATGATGTATCGGGCCTGCATTGCTTTCTTATCAGGGTGAGCCAGATCCTTATGCTCCTGCCTGTAGTGGCAGCAAAACGACCTCCACTGAAGCCAACGAGGCGTAGAGCAGATAGGACATTTATACGAAAGAATTGGAGTCAACCCAGGGATGGTATCGGAAAGGGATTGGGGAAGATCAAAGATGGCATCCTCTTGGGCGCCGTGCGAGGTGAGGAGGTGGCTGACAATTGCCTGGTGGATCTGCTTCCTTTTTTTTCCCCTAGGCGGCACATCAAGGTCCTTAGCGTGATGTTTGGTTTGAATGTGGGAATAGAGGTATCCAGGAGGGTATATCTGGTTGCATTTTTCGCAAACGAACCCATGGGGACCAAAATACATCTGGAGTTTATGCAAAATGGCGCAGTGGGTGATGGGGGTTGAAGGGCACCCATTAGAGAGGTCGACATGGGATTTCTCTTGGCAATAGGGGACAGAGCTGCGGAAGCCAACAGAAACAGGACCGCCCAATTCGGCAGGATAACCACCATCTCCTTTGGAGGTCTGCGTTCGAATTCTTTTCTGGGGGTAAGCTTGTCTTGAACCAAGGCTTTTCTGGGGTCGCTTTCTAGCCAATAAATTGGACGGTGCCGGAGATGATGCTTGAGAATGGCCTCCAACATCCGACTCAGATACAGAATCCAAATCTTCGTAACCGCTAGGGTCTGCATCTGACTCTGGGCTTGACGGAGATGGAGATGGAGAAAATAAACCTAGAGACGGTAGGTGATGAACCACTTCGGGGGAGTCCTGACCTGGAAGACCAGGGCTTCTGAAGAGTGCCCACTTGTCGGACGTGGGTAAGCTGGCAACGGGAGAGATGGAGCAAGGGGGAAGAGGTGGTATAAGGACGCAGTCCATGGTTGCTTTCCTAGTTCCTTGAGAGCGAGAGGCCATTCCTTGCAAGAGAACGTCGCTGGTGGTGGGGGTCAGCCTGTGAAGAGAACGGTGCCAACTCTGCCACTGCGATGGTGTGGTCTGGAGCCAGCCTGGACTGGCCAGCTCTGGAGCAAGCATGCCGAGATACATTCAGCGGTCCAAGCGAAGACTGGCAGGGGCCGCAATCAAGACGTAACTGTCGGCGTTACCAAACGTCTGGTTTAAAGGTACCGGGGAAGACGGTGATCGAAGACACCCTACAAATCGCCCTCTCGGCATTCCATTGCTTTGTGGTTCTCAGCATATGGGTTCATATACGCAGCAAAAGGGGCCTCACAAAGCATTTCTGACAATGCCTGAGCAGAAGACGACGCCAAGCTTGGACTCGCATACCTCATTGATATCCGGGCTCAGTCCAGGGATCTACAAGATCCACAGCAGGGAGTGAGGGTGCGTCAAGTTTCAAGGAAGGTGTCATAAACTTCCAGGAAAGGAAATCGATCATCGAGCGAAGGAACTCGGCACCGCGCGTGGTAACGCTGTCAACTTGAAAGATGGTGTCAGTAATCGTGAATCGGAAAGGGGAATGCATCGTAGGGCACATAGTACGCATCCAAGGAAACAGTGAGCACCATCCCCAGGGCTTGATGTAGCGAACGTCGATCCACGAACGACAGAGAGACATGGGGACGCGAGGTCCTCACCTGTGATTTGACAAGGCATGAAGCCTCATCGGGGCGCTTGCAGGACCGTTGGGTTTGGCGCCGGCGGAGGGACGAGTGGGTGACAATGGGAGCTGAAAGGAGCAGCTTGAATTGCGGCACCAGGGGACCCTGCCAGGTTTGGAAAGTGACATGCGTATTCCATCACGAAGTGGCACTGTCCATCCACGGGCTGCAGGAGAATCGAAGTAAGGCACCCTGGAATTGAACGGAATATGTTACTATGGGTCCCTTCTTTGGTAGCCTTTGGTCCTCATCCCTTCCGTGTTTTCCGGCCCCTGCCAGCCGAGTAGTCAACTTCGGCGATCTTCGGGTCTACACGCTCACTGGCAATTCATCGAAACAGACGTTGAAAGCCCTTTTTTTACCCATAGGCCGCTACATAGTATGCAGGGGGCATGACTATGTATACTACGTAGCAAATTACAATGCAGCTACTGTGGGTCCTGGAGGGCATTGATTACCTCAATCACCTCCATCCCGAGCTTTAATGCAGCGTTGGTAGCAATGCTGATTGTGCACTGAAGGCGTTTGATCTCTTCTACCTTGGCAAGGAGCCTCGGGAAGTCAGGCTGCAGAGCAACAATGAGACAATTTGTTGCTGTTTACAGAAATCCGCACTCACGATGCTACTAGGGGCTAACGCCCTGGAATCTTCTGGTATGGCAATGGCACTCTTTGCGTAAGTCGGCATGGAAGTACAAGGAGTCTGTTGAATATTAGGATGATGAAACTGCTGGAGGACCTCCGAGTCAGGGACCACCTCAGGGGACTTAGTTCTATCAGGTTCTGCCGCCATCTGATCAAAACCCTCCAAGGAGAGATGGGTGCTGGGGGATGGCTCTGGAGTATTGTGTCGAATCGGAGATACGTCACGGTGGAGGGAAGCGTCTTGGGAATGCAGACTAGCCATGACTGCCATAGCTGGGGCTGGGCTAGGAGGAGGCACCTGGGGGCGGTTTGCAAGAAGGACCTGTCCAGGTTTCACCTTGCGCACACCGCGGGGTGGTCCGATCTTTGTCGGAGGATGGTACGGCGGGGAACCCGAGTCAATTGGACCACGAGGGGCCAGAACCTGAGGGGGCTGCGTGGTGTATGCGCTCCGGGAATGGGGGAGAGAACCTCCCTGCTTGCGTTGCCCAACTTTGTCAGAGGGGGTGACTTTGAGGGGCGCTAGGCCTTCCTTCTGTAGGTTTTGATCAGGCTTGTGCTTTTTACTAGGCTTCGCTCTCGTCGTCTTCGTGGGGTCCACGTCACGGCCCTCCATTGATTCAGTGACATCCTCAGATCTCTGCTTTCGCTTCAACCTGAGCGTGGATTGGCACATTTTACTGGTCCCAATAGAACCCTTTCCCACTGAGCGGGAAGTTGTTAGTCGTCTTTAAGCATCACCATGAAACAGGAGCCCACCATCGTTCCGATCAGATTTCAAGTACACGCCTTCCTTGGGCTTTGTATTTGCCTCCCATTTGGCCACAAGATCATCCGTGCAGTCAGATTTGGGCACCCAACTTTGAGGCCAAGGCTTCCCAGTGTGCGGATCCGTTCCAACCCACTCAACCTTATATTTCGTTGCAGACTCGTCGCTGATCTCATGGACCTCCCATAGGTTGTCTTCGTCGTCGGAGTGGGGGACAAACCATTTTTCTGCAGCAGTGAGGCTATTTGGGCTTGAACGTTCGTCTTCTGACACGGATGTATTTTTGTTAGGCATGGTTGTGGATACCGAGCGGCGTGGAATTCGGGGGGACACCAACGTTCTAGACTGAAGTAGTACCGAAGGTTAAGGTTGATCATTAGATTTTAGTATGCAAATGTAGGTTCAGTAATGTCGTGATCATAACGAAATAATTGGAAGCGGATCGGGAAAACTCACAGATGGTTCCCCGAATTGGGGCCTACATCGAGCCAGGCAACCTCTGGGCCTCATGATCTTTCAACACAGGGGTTTGCTTCCAACCAACCAGGAATGAAGGTACGCGATCGGGAGTCCAGTGAGCGGAGTGCGAACAGCAGAATGGAGGGAAATGCAAACTAGGGAGCGCGTGGAGTCGACGGCAGGAGATGGGACGAGATTTCGGATCCGGAATCCAAAGCGACCTTGCTGAGGACGTCGAGTTACCAGGAAAGTCAGGGTAAGAGCAGGAAGTGAAGGAAATGTGAAAGTAGAAGAGGTCCAGAGACTCTGGATGCAAAATCCAAAGAGAGCTTGCTGAGGACACGAAGTCTCCAGCAAGTTTGGGACTGGCACGAAGCGAGCCCTATCGAGATCTTGAGGTAAGTCGGGAACTGCGGAGGCGATAACACGAGTCGATGGCATCACTACCGTGCGATGTGGACGACATGGGTAGGCGCACTTTTCGACAGCAGGTTATCAATGGGTGGATTCAAATTGGCGAATGGGGGGGAGCCAACCAGGGGAGGCCGCATCAACGGCCCCCTTCGCCAAATGACCAGTCCACGACAACCCGCCAAACAACTTTACAAACTCGGTTTTCTCTCCAAGGCGTCGCCAAATGACCGATATGACACCAAGTATGGAGGCACGTCCGTGGGAACTTAATGTTTGTTCATTAAAGTGCGTTCTGCTTCGATGGCGTGGACCCAGCACCCCCGCGATCTGCGATCCGCGTTTCGTCACCCCCGGGGTGAGAATAGTTGGTTGACGAAGATGACATTGGATTGAACGCCAAGGATGTTGGGTCAGTTATGGGTGTTTGCGTGGTCGATGAGCTAGCTCGGGGTACGTCAACTCCCGGACAAACGCGGAAATCTCCCGGAGGCCTCGTACAGTACTGAGTCGTCAGGGTTTGGTGAGGGAAATTTTTCTGCACGAGGCGCCGGAAGACAGACCTGTTGAAGTCAAATCCGTCCCTCTTCTCGACCGTCAACTGATAACTGTTGACCTTGGGACGAAGTTGTCTGGGATGAATATGAGCGTCAAAAGTACAGGGCGACACCGAGCTGGCACGCACATGTGGTCCCCAATAGAGTTCATGTGGTTCGCCCTTTCGCCCAACGTCATTAGAGTGTGACTCTCCAGAATTTCGCCGGCTTCTTCGACGAACAACACGTCTGGACTGACCGAGACAACGTCCTCGGCATACTTGGCAGCTCCAGTTGTCGTACAACCGGTGATCTGCTTTTGATTCAGCCCGAGGGACGCTACAATAGTCCCTGCGAACGTTGCACATATCTGTGACGAGAATCTTGATCATCTCGTCTTTCCACTCGGCGATTTAATGCTTGACGAGAAGTGTGGTCCGTCCTCCAGACTTCTTCCGCACGACCAGTATGTACGACGCGGTGATGTGGAACCTGGAACGCTTCCCAATAGAATAGCCAAGGGCATCGAATTCTATGTGGGTGAGTGTGTCGTCCAGTGGAACGTTCACTTTCGCAATGGCTTGAAACGAATTCTGCAAGCGTTCTACCAAGAAACCAGCCTGGACTTGGTCTGCTTGATCAAGGTCCATTCTGCATTAGACCGTGGGGATCTGGTGCGTTCCTGGGATTGCAGCGAAATGTGCTGGACGCTCGCACTCGCACGTCCACCGATACGGACAATCGAGTCAGCAGCGATGGGCCGATCCCAACGAGATCTTCGAAGAATTGATCAAGCGCGTGGTTTGTGTAGCCATACAAACGAGCATCGTTCCAAGCAAACAAGAGACGGCCCATTCGTTGGGTGTGCTGAGGAACATCCCGAGTTCGTCCTCGTGTGCGCGCAACGCGAGTATCCCGTACAGCGGTTGATGGTGAGGAACGTGCGGAATTAGGCATGCTAGCGGCACTGGCTGTCGCATCGATGTGACTGAAATCGAGATTGGAGGCGGCAGTGTGTGGAGACCTCGGGAAGTTGAGGCTGTCAGATGAACGAGAGCGTGGGGGCTTCACGAGCGCAACTTGACCCCAGTGACTTGGAGTGTTGTTGAACGTGACGTATGCGGTGACCCAGGATCAGCCTCCGCCGAGCGAAGTGTAGCGAAGCGATCTTCCTCGGCCATGAGCGCGGCGTCAATATCAAAGTCGTCATATTCTACCCCCGAGGATGTAGGAGGAAGTGAGGGGACACGAGCAGTCGTTCTTCTTCAGCGCTGATGACGGCATCAATGTCGAAGTCATCGTCGTCACCTGGCTTCGAGGACGTAGGAGTGAACGAAGGAGTGAAGGAGGATGTTCGGTTGCTCTTCGATTGGATATTCTCGGGTGTTCCGTCGTCCGGTGGTAAAGTCTAAGCAGACGCGGCGGGGGTCAAACCAAGTTGCGAGAACTTGAATATGACTCACAGGCGAGGTCACGGTGTACCCATTGTGATTCTTGCGGGTTGCGTGAGATCGTCGATCCGCCGACCGACGCTGGCCAGTCGAGTCCCGGCGGAAAGGAGTTCACTCCTGCTCAGCGGATGGGTTTGACTTGACCGATAACGATAAAGTATCATTCCAAAGCTCAGGAATGGAGAGATTCAAGTTGTGGCGGCCACCTGTCAAATGTGTGAGAAATGAGATGGTGACTGGCCTTCGATGGGTCGACAATATACGATGGAGGATAAACACGACTGGACAGGGAACAGAAAAACTTTGAAAGGATCCCGCGTGTTCGTAGTTGGTTTGGTAGTCAAAGCGCGCGGTGATTTGACAGATACGACACGTGTGAATGGTGGTATTTTGCCGATGCCACCGGACTGTCATGTCGTTGTGGTGAACAATGGAAGCGGCGCACCCACAATCGATGGACACAGCAAATGTGGACCCATAAGGCGACGCGTCAAATGCCTTCGCTTTAACGAATACCAAACATGCCCCTCCAGAGCCTCCCAGATCACTTCGACCCGGCCACTCGCCAAGAGCTCGACAGGGCACTGAGTGAACGACGACGTGGAACCCTTATCGCTCTCCGACCTTCTCAGCGTCATCATTCGTCACTCCAGGGGAAATTTAGACGCTAAATACATTCCACCACCAAACTTGATGAAAACACATGGAGAATTAACATCTATGTTGGAATCCGCTTGGCAACTCAAATCGTATCGTGAGATTCGAAACCTCGGTGCGTGCTACCATCGGTGTCCTTTGGCGTGTATTACTTACTTACTAACGATTCTCGATCGTTCCGCCTGGCAGCCATTCTCAAAGCATCGAGACTGCAACAATCACCGTCAACGGCAGGAAATGATCTACCCGAGGGTTAGTTCATCCCGCGTCGCCATCCATCCAGTGCCACAGACTGACTTCCTTGTCCAGATCTACATGAAACGCTGTCAGGGTCTTTTGCGGCAACGTACCATGGCGCAGCCGTTGATGGATTCTACGAGTACTCGACACAAAACGAAGAGTTGTTCAGGGAGACCGAGTTTTGTTCCGTCGTCCAGAGTCCCTGCACCGGTAAATCGAAAATGTTGACCGAGGTAAGCTCCACCTTTTATAAATGTGCGCAGCGGCTCAATCCATCCCCAGTTGGGAAGGAAGGACGTCATCGTGCTTTACATGAACCTCCGTGACAAAGAAGAAAAATCAGGTTTCCCTGCCCGCGATCCGATCCCATCAGCAATCTTGACCGAATTTCCTTCTGCCGAGTAAGCGTATCGGACCATCTGTTATGCTTTCTTTATCGCTCTTTTTGATACACTGCAGAAAACCCTTTCGGGTGACACCACCGCCAACGTCAAAGAGGCGGTTATGGAATGGGTCCGTAAGATGTGCGATATGAGCCACCCTCCTACGACCACTACCAGGAGTGGTTTCTTTGGGAAGCTATCCGTCAAATACGAAAAGGTGCGGGTATCATTCCGGGCATTGATTTTTATTCTGATCACATTCCATAGGTTCATGCTGATCTCGTCCGTGTCCGAGCCGAACAGCGACATCAGAAAGCACAAGCATCCACTATGCCAGAGGTCGACGCTGCGACGGATGGGACCACGAATACAGACCTCGATGAAACCGCCGATAGGCTCAGGAAGCTTTCCCTGTCAGGCGAGTATTTTTTTCCAAGACTGGCGGTGTTATAGCCAAGGGACGAAAGTGGACCCGGAATTCGAGCACATTGATTCAGGCGATTTTACTGCTCGTCTCTTACTTGCCTATAACAAGATGGTTTCAAGCCTGGATCGTATCTTTCCCAACTGCGGTTCCAACCAGCCGAAGTTGGTGATTGCGATCGACGAAGCGCATCCCCTCACTCCAACGCGTCACACTAAGGGAACATATCGCTTGGCGGAGGTTTTTTTGTAGGGTCGTGAACCAGTATTCTCATGGCGAACACAGCCGTCCAGTTTGGATCGTGTTCGCTTCGACCACATCCAAGGTCGCTGATTTTTCGCCCCCGAACAAGAAATGTCAGTAACATAATCATTAAATCGAGATCTGGACTGATCCCTCATTCAGACAATTCCGACCGTGTTGCTGTTCTGGGCGAGAAGCTATTCCCACCCTACACTCAGCTGGGATGGGACCAGAGCGCATCGAAACTTGGAGGTGTCGACATGGACAAGATATCTCAGCTGCAGCACATTGCAGGCTATGGCAGACCCTTGTAATGTCACTCTCTCTGTGATCGTCACTGTCTAACGTTGGGATTCACAAGGTGGTTGTCTCTCAGGACTGCACTCACACTCCCAGAACGAATGCTGAAAGTGGCGTCTTCAAAACTGTGTGGGGGACACGACGTCTTTGACCCAACCAAAACGAGCCACGTCCTCGCCATCCTAGGACAACGATTTGGTCTGAAGGTCGCACTTGGACATCCCGATTCGGTGGAGCACTTGGAGAACGGCGTAGCGAGTCACCTCGCATATTTCTTTCAACCACCTTGGACCGCACGTGGAGGTGGACCGATTACCCGTCCGAACCGCTACTCTCATGCATGGCTGCGAAACTCTTGCACGAACAGCCCGAAAAACTAGGGTCTACTCTCGAAACGCTGACGCAGAGAGTGAATTCTGGCATGATCGACATGGGTCAACGCGGCGAGCTGGCTAGCCGTCTGCTGTGGCTCCTGGCGAAGGATTTATTCGTCCGCACGCAGGCGAAGATCGTGGCTACCAAGATGCCATCGACGTGGGACGAGCATCTGGTCGACTGCCAGATGATCTCTGTCGTAGATTGGCTCGAATTCGTTTTCGGACCACGGATTTGGAACGAGGAAAACAATCAAACAAGGGTTGCTCGCCAGGTGTTCAAGGATGCGTACGTGAATTTCTCGCATTGGGTATGCATGGAGCAGAACATTGCTGGGGCCCGGGAGGGGGACGAACTTCGGTCTGTTTCCTGAATTTGACATAGTAACTGTTTATTCTGACGATCAGCATAGGTTGGACCTGTGGACACAGCGCCACTGGCAGCGGACAAGTGCAGTGCAATGCTGTCATCAGCAACCTCTTATCGACAAGGCGATACCGATCTTGCACGATATAGTGCGAAGAAATGGATCTATAGGCAACGAGTCCCCCAAGGATTCCGACCTCCCTCCCTACATTGCCATATTGGTTGATCTTGGTCGACCACCGTCGTTCAGCGTTACGTTCCCACAGAAGGAGATTGATGACCGCTGTCTGCGTATCTATGCAGCTGGTGTCGACGAGACCACCTATCCGTTTTCGACACATTATCCAACGGTCAGGAAGACATTGGAAAATCTGGTTCGTCGACAGAGGATGCCGGAAACAGAAACGCCGTACACACAATACCTGGACGCGCAAATGAAGCACGGCGACTGCTCAGCATATGGAGTGGGAGCATGGTAGCAGTGTACCGGTCATAGCAGCAAAACCCAGCGGAGGATCCTAGGCCGAGCTAGTGTTGTCATTGATGTGTGATACTACCTTGTACCATCCGACTTTTTTTCTCTGTTGAATATTGACAACATGTGTACATTCTTTCCCCACCCTACCTTGACGACCTACTCGTGAGCTCTATAAGTACATGAGAGGCCTTCCAAAGTTCGCGAACAAGCCTACAGCTATGTAAATGCCTCGTTCCTGTTGGCATATGTATCTCTCGACATAATATATCCCCAAAGATTCAAACTTGTCAAACTACGCTTCCTCGACCGACTCATCAGATGTTCCCCCGACTTCCTTCCTCATCTTTGGTACGCTCACGTACGGCGTCTTGTCTGCGATCCACCGCCCCATGACCCAGTCCACCCGACAGAGTCCTGATGCGGTCGCCGACGCCAACAGCGACGCGCCTGCGAGGCCGTTCCCATTGTTCCACGCCACCCGGTGCACCACCCCAACCTCCGGGGACCATGGCCCAGTACCTGGTGCTGCGCCCACTGGCTTCTGCTTCTTCCTTCTTCTCCTGAGCCTTTCCTTTCACGTTCGTCGACCTTTCTTGGGTTTCCTGCTGGTAGAGCTCAGCGACGACAGACTTGCGCGAGACCTTGATAGACTTTTACCTGAGGGAGAAAGTGTTCCAGCATGCGGAACTCTCCAGTCTTGCGCCTATAATCGAGCTGATAAATCTTGTGGACGAGGAAAGGCTGTAAAAATGGAGGCGTGTCAACGCTGTCGAGCTGCAGAATGGATGATTGTAGTCGACGTACGACTGTCCCTCCTCGCCGTGTGGATTTCAGCGTGTTGGTCGTCGTACAGGAGCCATCGGCACTTCCCACAGCGAGTTGAGGGTGGTATTCCGACGTGCTCGCGGTCTACGGTCGCTGATTATCAGACAAGCCATACGAGTAAAAATCGAACCGACCCAAACCGGCCCATCTGGCTCCATCAGAATGTGACCACGTCCGAGCATGCTAGGTGAGACGGAATACGACTTGGCGGTGTTGTCGTGGTCGACCATGCTCGGACCCGTCGCAAGCGCGGGATAAGCCGCGCTGTTGATCACGTCTGTTTGATGGCCATTCTGTTCAGACCCATGGTCAAGGTATGATGGGATCGAAATTGAACGTGCCTCGTGTCCGGTTGACTACGTTTCCGTGTGGTTCCCGGATGTCAGTCAGACACTCTAGGCCATCGTACCCACCGCGCGCGATGATTGTTGGATCCTCGGATATGCTGGGTAGGCCAGTCCCATCCGTAGGAGGTACGCGAATCCACGCGAGCGCACGAATGGCGAACTGATGTGCAGCGATGAAGAGTGTCGGGGAAATGTCTGAAAGGTATCAGCATGCTCGGGGAAGTGTAGACGTAGACGAGCCGAATGACTCACTACGAGTTCGCCGCTATCGAGTGCATCCTTGACGTTGTAGACAGCAAGACAACCTTCAAAAACTTATCGATCTGTGCGGTCACGTTTCCATGTATTAGAGCTCACCGTTCGTCAGCCCCACAGCGATGACTTCGCTCCTTGCCCAATCCAAGGACCAGCACGATGCTCCTTCCTGCTCGATACGAAGAGCCGGCTCGGGCAACCTAACTGTACAAGATAAGCGCTTTTCACTGAAGGCGGAATGGGTGCCCACTAAAGACAGGCTGAGTGATATCGTGCTGCGGTTGGTCTTGCATCCTTGAGGACACCCATTTCCGACATTTCCCGGGCGTCGGTGTGCTGGGTTTAAACTATTTCACAGCCACTCGGAATTTTCCTTTTCTAAATGAAGTCTCGCGAAGGGGGCCGTTGATGCGGCAGGTTGGCTCCCCCCCCCCCATTCGCCAATTTGAATCCACTCACCTATCGATGGACCTAAATTGGGACGAGATCTGACAGTCCCACTCGGCCATCAGCACCCCAAGGCCCGGGACAACGTTCGTTTGGTGGTGGGTGAAGGTGCGTTTCTATTATATTAGGCTTGTGTTGCACTTCTTGAACACTACCCGTTTCAGCCTACTATATTCCACCATCGCCCCCCATAACGAGTGCGGGTTAGGTCTCATCGATCTCATCAACCGGCCATTTAATCGAAATCGACTTTGCTCGCGTCGTCGAGTCGGACCAAGGAGGTTCCGCCGATGAATCCGTGATATTTTACTTAACGTCGGTCAGTTCCTTTCTCAAGAAACTCGTATGCAACTAAACGTCGTAGATAGCGATGGAATTCCTCTTCATCTTTGGTGAAGCTGCGCGTATTTCGATTCGTGAGATGCTCATAAGTCCTCCAGCATCAACGAAGTATTTATCCCTCGGCTATCGAGCGTTTGCGTGCGCCTACCCGCATCGTCCACATCGCACGGTAGTGATGCCATCGACTCGTGTTATCGCCTCCGCAGTTCCCGACTTGCCTCAAGATCTCGATATAGTTGGTAGAGTTGCAGTTCGAATCATTAGTTCCCCCACGTGACCTTGCTTTCCGAAAACCTGAACTTTGACTCCGGACTTCACCATACCCTGTCCGATGAGCCCGAGTGTATCGCGCAATGCAGTGAGCGCGCTATATACCAGACTTGTTCGTAGGAACCTCTCCACTGCGCCGGTGCTCTCAAAACTCGACGCAAAAACCTTCTCAAAGACACTGCTTCTCCCGAAGACAACTTTCCCCCTCTGGGCAGACCCCGCAAAATCGGAAGAGCTGTATGGAAGGAAAACATGTGATGAGTTTTATAAATGGCAGGTGTGCTACGCGTATATTTGTGTGATCTGTGTTCTTTTGACGCTGTGATGCTTCTTAGGCGCATAACCCCAGAGGTCCACGGTTCGTGATGCACGACGGACCACCATATGCAAATGGACATCTCCACATAGGTATGACAGGTTGGCTATCGAGTATCCTGTAGTCAACACTAGCTGGCTAGGTCACGCCTTGAACAAGATTTTGAAAGACATCATTAATCGTTTTCACGTCTCCATTGGTCATTGCGTTCAGTCAGTGAGACGCGCGTCTTGAGTTGGAAACTAAAACGAATCAACATGT
>JBBPNX010000425.1:0-20481 GCA_038091155.1 Harrya chromipes | reverse complement strand
AAAAGTACCGACACCAGTCTAGTCTATGTTATAATCCCTACCCGTATCAGTACAATAAAACTTGTTATCCAACGAGCCAAGACTGGAGGAGAACCTTTGCCTTGACCGCCGTCGCCACCGTCATAGTATTCTTCTGCCCAGGATCTGGCGCCGTCATGACGATTTTCTTGACCATCCCCAAACGAGTCGTACACAGAACTTTCTGGCCCCTTGCCGCACGCAGCCCCGGCCGTCCTTGACGATAATCCACCTCCATCGTCGTTCCATCGAAGGTCTGAGCGAGGTGAACAGGAGCAACTTCGAAATTGGCTGCGACCGCACCCGCAATCGATTGCCTGAGCTGTTCAGTGGTAGAGAGAATCGATACTACCTTTTGCCGGAACCTAGATGAGATCTTCGACTGCGCGGAGGAAGCAGAGGCAGCGCAACCGGCTGCAACGACGATGTCCGAAATCCCTTGTATGGTAGTTGTAACGAGGTCATCGCTGGTGGCGATGGGGATGTAGGCGCAGGTGAGCGATCGCCAACACGCGGTGAATATTTGGGACTCTGGTGGGTCCCGTTAGCAGAACAGTTAGCTTGCACTTGGAAATCAATTCCATGCCTGATTCCTGTACTCGTTCGTATATCTCGCTGATAAGCTCGTTGTACCCTTTGTCTGTCGTCCACGAGGAGATAATGCGGCATAAGCGATAGTTGAGGTAGGCCCGAAGTGCGATCGGAAGGTACAAAGACGCGTTATGGTGCGACATTCCCTTCAATCGGCTCACCAGGGCTTGAGCGATAGACTCCGAGGCTCGTTGCGCTGCTGATGAGCGTTCCTCCGCATCGACAGACTGGATGTCACGAATAAAGCTCTTGGCCATGAGCATTGTGTTCAGCCAAACATCTGCATTGAGCCGTTGCAGGGTCTGGACAATCGCGTCTTCTGCGTCCGCATCCGAGTCGGCAATGGAGTGCGCTGCTTCAGATAATTGAGGCTGATGGTCCGCAACGGTAGACCCGAGTTCTCCCATCTGTTTGTCGTAACGTTTTTGGGGCTCGAGAGATTGAGATGTTGAGACTCTGAGATCTCTGCGCACAGCGATGAGCTCGTGTGATACATGACGGAGCTTGTAGATTTCTTTGCGCACGGCAGCGAGAAGGGCAATTTGACGGAGCAGGTGTAAGCGCGCCTGCAGGTTTGCAAGCTCACGTTGGAGATTCTGGGCGGTCTTTGGGACACGATCGGCTGCGGTCACCCATTTGGAGAGACACACTTACATTGTCGCAATAGTGGGAGGGAAGTATGCCATGGAGACTCCGCACCGTGATGGTCTTGCCTGCACTCGTCACGATGTCGTGGTCGGGTGAGATGGCCATGGATACAATGCCACCGTTGTGCTCGATGGGGGACCTGATCTGCCCGAGCGTTGCAGTGTCCCAGAACGAGACGGATAGGCCAGCGGAGGCTGCGATATATGTGCTATCGCTTGCCAGGGCAATGCACCGCGGGTAGTAATTTGTGCTGTGAATACTCCATTTCGAGAGCGTGGTGCTGGAAGAAACATCAAGATGGTGGATGTCACCGTCGTTTGATAACGCAAACAGTCGTTTGCTGTCGTGACTCCATGCCACAGATTGGTTAGAACGTGAACCGACTCTGATCTTGAAGTCGACGAGGAGACGGTCGTTTTCGTAGATCCGCAGAGATTCATGCCACCACGTGGCGGTTGCAATGAGCGATCCGTGGGGTGAGAACTTTGCCGCGGCCACTGAGTTTTCGTGTGCTAGTTTGATTAGTTTCTTGCCAGTCGAACGTTCCCAGACGATGGCAATCTTCTCATCTAATCCCCCTATAACTTTGGTCCCGTCTCGCGACACATCGACAGCATTCACTGCCGACATGGGTCCTTCCAACTTGGCCACCGTTTCTCGGCTCTGTACATCCCATACCCACACTTGACCCAAACTCGCCCCACTTACCGCCCACCTCCCATCTTGTGAAACAGCAATGTCGTAAACCCACCCCCTTGCATCTATTGGAAAGTTCCCCACCTCTTCCCCATCCTCCAACCGCCAGAATTGGATCTTTCCTTCATATCCGCCGCCTACGACATGCTGCCCGTCAGCGAGGAAAGTGACCGTTCGTATGGCGTCTCGGCCGTTGATTTTGATCAGCTTTCCCTCAGACCTATGGGATTGAATCCTCATCAATATCGCATGTTCGATCGTCTCGTCTTGACCATTTAATCCGGCTTTCTTACTTTTGCATAGCCCTATCAGACACGGAATTGTCCTCATCCAATCCTTGTATCCTCGTCAGTACTCTCATTTTGGTCGTTCCATTCATGTACTCACCATTAATTGCCCTCGGGCGTGACTGGGAATACATTTATCGTTGGTGTTGCAGGAACCAGGATCCGTGAATGCTCACTCACAGGAACCTCTGTCTCACCCAACAT
The DNA here is from genome assembly GCA_038091155.1 of Harrya chromipes. Lineage (NCBI taxonomy): Eukaryota > Fungi > Basidiomycota > Agaricomycetes > Boletales > Boletaceae > Harrya > Harrya chromipes. Next base: position 18,037 of record JBBPNX010000425.1, on the reverse strand, counting down.
ACATGTGTCAATGTCGTCTACAAAGTTATAACCGAGCCGCGACTTCTGCGCGCTTGTTGTCATATCAAACTACCTCCCTATCCCCGCCGTTGCGAATGCAATGTTCGTAATATCCTCACATTTCCTCTGCAAACACAGCGGGTGCTAAACTAGGTATGCAAACGTCAGAGCTTGGGGATGTTGATAAGACCTAGTGAAGGGTTTCGTCTGCCTTACGATCCGTCGTACACTGTCATGCCGACTGTGACGTCAAGTTCTGCGCATTAGCCCCGCCAATGTCTTGTTTCAGGCATCCGTCCAACCTGGCCTACCATTAGTTGTAGTAACGAACACTTAGTACGCCTCCGGTCTAGGTGGCGCAGAAATACATCTAGGTTCCAGGTTGGAGAAGTACGGCTTGGTCGGTACATTACCTCATGCCCACTAACCAAGAGATACCCACTGCTCAATACAGGCGATAAACATGCACTCACGCCGCAGTTAGTTTGTGCAAATTGTGTTTTGCCGTGCTCTAGGGTCGATCTAGGAAGCAAAGTATCTGGACGTAACGGTACGTGATGGTTCACGAAATGAATGCTAGGACGTTTATCAATTTCTCGTTCTCAATTAGCCACTCCCCACATTGGGTGTGGCTTCGCTGGGTTGCGCAACCGCTTCTCTGGCCCGCGATTCTCTCATGCATGTCCATGCGGCACTTGGCGTGGCGGTGGATCACCTCCTATTTCCCTTTGATGGGATCGAGGACTAACCCACTTAGAAGACCATGCTCTGCTTCGAGATCAGAAGATAAGGCCGATCATAAGAAACAATATTTAACCAATCAAAAAATGACCTGCCCGACTCAAGAATTCATATACTAACTCCACTACCTCAGCGATTGACGTTTCCTGCAATCGCAATCTATAAACTTATGACTGCCTTTCCGCAGCACACCAGCGATGATCCGCCTCGGCGCTGTCCAATGTAGGTGTTCCATCTTGATCCGAATTTACAGATGCAAAATGCTCCTCTCACATCATGGAACGAACGGACAATTTGGTCAAGTATTTTCTTTCCCGATCATCACTAGCCTCCTCATGTATCGTTTGGCAGATCCCTTCGAGAACACGCCACTGTGACTTCATGTGTCTTACCAACAGTGGTATTCCTTCACATTTTGCGCTTCTCGTTCTTAACATCGGCGGAAAACGTGCATGCATGACGGTCGACTTGGACTCGATAACTGAAGGTACGAAACTTTAATCTGTCTCGTCATCATCGCATGCCTCGTTCGTATGCACTAGGAATATTGTGTGCAAGTTGACCGAAATCGTGTCATGCGGTTGTGGATGTGATAGAGTCAGATTTCCACTCAGCTTTAGCACTGGAAGCCGCCACACGGCTGAAATGAAGTTATGCAGTCAGATGCACGCCGAGTGCCATCTGCAATAGACGTACTCGGCAATCGTAATTATCGTATGCACTGATGCCAGTCACGCGGGGCGGTTCAACGTTCAACCTCAGGCTTGAGTGAAACTTCAAGCAACTTGTAAATGACATAAGTGGCGTCGTTGCCGCCCGCGGTTTGACAGCATATACGCGAAAAAGTGAGCCGACTGAACAAGAGACGGCCCTGAACAGGGCCATTGAGTTTGAAACCAGAGGAATGCAAGTCGGGAAGAGAAGTCTTCCACCTTGAGGCATGCGTGTGGTGTAGGAAGTTTGGCGCCCAAGATATCGATATCTTGCAGGGAGCGAAAGGGACATCCAAGTAATCATCCACATTCGCGCGGTGCGCGCACCGATGACAAATATGTATCTATAACCGCGGGAATTTACGGTAGTCAGGTTTTATGTCCGATTAGGTTCCTACTGTAGTCGTCAACAGAATGTGATCGCGATTAATGCGCAAAGTGGTAGCTTGAATTCATCGGCTGATGAGTCTTCCTCACTCGCCGGCCACAATGACGCGGCGAACGCAGGAACTGACACCAAAACACGCCTCTGCCTTGTTCAAGCAGTTCGACCACCTTGATAGGAGAGTTGATGGGGAGTCAGGTTCTTCCCGTTCACACATGCCAATGTACCACCCAATTCGAAAGTGCCAATGGCTCTCCAGATTTGCAGGCGATCCCTTGAAGCTTAACTGGTGCGAAACCTCAAAAGCGAGCATAAAAGTGAATACATACCCGAGATCCCATATCCTGATAGTCCCGTCTTCACTACCAGTAACTAACCATTTTTCTTCGCCTTGGAGAGAAACAGCAGCATGTGGCATCGAACCAGGTCAGCTGCCATTTTCATACTTCAATACATGTGCTATTGGGATGGCGGAGGAAGTGATTGCGATTTCGTAAAAGCGGCTAGTAAGAACGGATATGAGTGGGACCTACCGCAGGTTGAAAGGTTGCCCGTGCAGACTATTAGAACAAATGGACGTGCGTTCAGCTGTTTGGCACCGATTGTTCCCCCGATAGATCTATATGTAACTCCGAGTCCCATAGGTAGTTTTTAAAGAGAGGGCTACCCATTGGCAAATGGCGCCCAACGACCTTCAGTATCCCCTTGTCCCCCCCTATTGTTCTGATCATGGATGCATGCACTGTTGTCTGTAAACGCATGTATTGCAACACTTCGCTGGCCATCTCGGCGTTGCTCGAGGCTGGGTTATCCAAACTTACCCTATACGAGATGATACGCAGCTCAAACGACTTCGAGGACGTCAAGGCCGTTCTGAATGAGCGGACAAACTGGTCTATTGAACTGGCAAGCTCCTCTACATTGGCATCGCCTTGTTGACACGGGTGCCCCCAGTTCAGGAGTTGTTTCACGTAAGACTCTCAGGGGCTCAGCCATACTAAACGTTTAAATGTTCAACCATGACATTATAGAATCCATCTCGACAACGGAGGATATCTTTTCACATCATTATCCCTCCTATTCCTAATCGTAGCTGAGAACCTGTACATGCACTATGGTCGGCTCACATCTGTGGAGTTGAAGGTATGTTGTGTTATCCAAAAGCGATCCCCCCCCTGAGTCACGTGACCATATCCGCAGGCGCGTGTTGAGGAAGTGGGACACGTATCGTTTTCCATTCTCCTAGCTGTGCTGGATCTGGGTGTCGTCACCGTCCGCATCGCTGAGGTTTTCGCTTTATTCGATTCGCCTGCGCTTGCCATGTGTCTCGCATTTATCAGTTTTCTACCGATGATCGCACATTTACTCGCGTATCCCCTCGCCTTTCTTGCCAGGTGGAGGAGCCTGAGGAGCCGCGTGGCTCAGGTTCATGCATAGATCAACTCATTGCCTAGAGTCGTGGTGGAGAGGCAGAAGCCTGTTTTTTCCATTGTCATCGTCCTTGGTCCATAGTGTTGTAGTTATGCCTCGAACAATCTATCCTGGACAAGTTGACTCGCTACGTACCTGCTCAGCCTGAGAACGTTAGGGGAAAGGTTATCTATTTGAGTAATATTATTTATTCTAGCAACCAAAGGGTTGGGGTTTGAAAACACAGCGGTGACGCAGTCCGAATTCTTAACCCGCACAAAACCAAGAGGACTGAGGCACTTAGTTATGCATGGTCGATTGGAATTTGGGACATCAAAGCAAGCAGCACGGAAGAAACCAGTCCAGTTGGACGAGGGATGGCTTGCCACGGACGACTCAGACGCCCGTTCAGACTTGCCCCTGCATGAAGGCGAACAGTACCCATATTGCCGGTATACACTATGAGTCAACTCTCTGAATCATCATCCCCTGCTTTCCATTTTTGGATTCGGGATGATTCTGAATCGGAATTGAGCAGCTGTGCCTCAGGCTATCCCACGAGCAAAGAATTCGGAACTGCATGAGCGTTAACGTCAGGCATATAGCAAAGGCAACATTTGATTTGCTATATAAGGCAATTCCTTATTCCTTCCTCATCCTCGGAGGTACATTTTCGAGGCCGAGGAAAGGCTGACAAGCAAGGTTCAAATGGAGGTCGTATGACGACGGACGCGCTATCGCCATATTAGGTACCAGCATCTGCGACATCATCATCCTGGCTTGCCATATGGGTTTGGATACCACTCGAGCATAGATGTTTGTGGTTCTGCACAAAATGTCAGTCTCTGCTTTATAAACACTCACCATCACCATCATGCCGCCTCACCAAACCTTCACCCCCATCCTTCGCTAAACATGCAAGCATACATCTCAACGTTCTCAACTATGTTCAGTACTATCACCCAAAAAATGCTTGGAATTACACTGTACGAAACGATGCGGTCATCAAATGACTTTGAAGACGTCAGAGAGGTACTGAACGACCGGACAACCTGGTCAATAGAGCTAGTAAGCGTCTCTCGCATGATTCGCATTTCATCATGTCTGACCGTGTGCAAATCCCTGTGCAGTTTCGCAGCTGCTTCACGTACGAAACCACTGGCATGTCCACTGTCCATTAGAACTCGTGCTGACGATGACGCACAGCATTTACCTCCTCAACGGCAACTACTTCTTCGCACTCTGCACACTGGCTTTCCTGGTTATGGCCGAGAACATACACATCCACTATAGTCGACTCTCACCTGCAAAGCTCAAGGTGCTCATCTTGTGTGACATGGCGACCCACCTGACCATCGTCATTCCAGGAACACGCCGAGAACATGGGTTACGCGACGTTTGCCATCCTCTTTGGCATGCTTGACATGGGTTTCATCGTTCTCCGCATCGCTGGACTGGTTGCTTTGGCTAGGAACGCTGCGCTTGCCACGGGTCTTGTCGTCGTCGGCATGTTGCCTGCGCTCGTCTTTCCGTTGTTCGTCTACCCTGCGAGAGTTGTTGCGCGGAGGAGACGCGAATCTGGTGGAGAAGTAGAAGTGGAGGCCGGAACTACGGTGAATGGGAATCAGGGCTAAAGTTTGGGAGTGCCCACCATGTAGTATCTGAATCGCTCGTTACTACCTCAAGTCCATATTGATACGATGCTATCTCATCATATCTGTTATACCTAAGATAATCTCTGTGTTCGCGGTGACTTGGGCCACGAAATGGAGTGAATTCTTGAGAGGCTGTTCGCTGCGGCTGCGGAAACAGGAAGGGACTCGGCAAAGTTTGACTGCAGTGGCGATGAACTCCTACCCTTTTCACTCATAAACCACCCCACGACCTCCGAAAACGCGCAGTCACATCATGTCAAGATACCCAGAGGTAAGCCAATTTTCAGCAGTTTCATGTCCAGACTTTATTGAATTCTGGCGACTTCCAGGCGGACGAGGCACAACAGGGCCATTACAACGACGGTTACAACCCTCATTCGACAAGCCCATTCGATCAGCCCCAATCTCATTACAGTCAATATGATCCTCAATATTCGACGCGATACGAACACAATCAGTACGATGCCAATCAACCCTACCATCTCCCAGATCCTTTCCAGAACCCACCCTTGCATGATCCATACTTACAGCAACTACCGCAAGAAGCCTATCCTCTCCAAGAACCATACTCACAGACCCCTCCACAACCGCAGCGACCCACTACTGATTATTCCGGCACAACATACAACCCACACGACGACCAACAGTCACACACGCCTGCTCCACGTTTGCAGTCGCAATTTGATTCCTCGTATAATGTCCGTGAGGACGACGCGGATGCAGGCGACATGCCACTTCTCCGAAGAGATAGTCCCTACCACCATCCCACCATCCCAGGCGGCTACGACGACGTTTCAGTTGGCCATGAGTCGCAACCCGAGATCAATACCAATATTCGGTACGGCCGGATACCGCAGCGCGTTCCACGGCGACACAAGACACTCAAAAAGGTCGAGCTTTTCCACGGCAATTTCGTGCTCGACTCTGCTGTGCCCTCGAAATTGCTAGATATGTGTGCGTTGCGCAACGAGCGCGAGTTTACCCACATGCGGTACTCGGCGGCGACGTGCGATCCCAATGACTTCGAGGAAGCGAAGTTTACGCTGAGGCAGCGGTATTATGACCCGCCAAGACGTACGGAGTTGTTTATCGTCATGACGATGTACAACGAAGAGGAGGAGCTGTTTTGCCGAACGATGCATGGTGTCATGAAGAATATCGCTCACTTGTGTAAACGAGACCGGAGTAAGACGTGGGGCAAGGATGGGTGGAAGAAGGTGGTGGTCTGTATTGTTAGCGATGGGCGTCAAAAGATCAACTCTCGGACGTTGAGTGTCGTCGCGACGATGGGTGCATATCAAGAGGGAATAGCAAAGGTATGTGTGTGCACTCGATGATCTTCGACGTCTACTCATGGGAATAAAGAACATTGTGAATGGCAAACCTGTGACGGCTCACATCTACGAGTATACCACTCAGAGTAAGTACGAATGCCCTCAGTGCGCGACATATCCTGATACATTGTAGTCTCCGTCTCTCCATCGATGAAGATTGAAGGCGCGGAGAAGGGCATAATCCCTGTTCAGTTGATCTTTTGCCTGAAAGAAAAGAATCAGAAGAAAATCAACTCCCACCGCTGGTTTTTCAACGCTTTCGGGCCTATCCTCCAACCCAACGTCTGTGTGCTTCTGGACGTCGGTACAATGCCCGGTCCTACCTCCATATACCATCTCTGGAAAGCCTTCGACATCAACTCCAATGTGGGTGGAGCTTGCGGAGAGATTGTGGCACTCAAGGGAAAGTACGGACAAAACCTGATCAACCCGCTCGTCGCAGCACAAAACTTTGAGTACAAGATGTCAAACATCTTGGATAAGCCTCTGGAGAGCGTGTTTGGGTACATCACGGTGTTGCCAGGTGCATTCAGCGCATATCGGTACATCGCTTTACAAAACGATGCGAAGGGAGAGGGTCCGTTGCAGCAATACTTTTTAGGAGAAAAAATGCACGGCGCTGGCGCAGACATCTTCACTGCCAACATGTATCTGGCCGAGGATCGGGTAAGTGGTCAGTCTTGTTTCACTCCGGTTGTTCATGGCCGTGTCAGATATTGTGTTGGGAGTTGGTCTCGAAGCGGGGAGGTTCATGGATCTTGCACTATGTCAAGTCAGCATACGCTATTACCGACGTTCCCGATCAAGTTCCGGAGTTGATATCGCAGCGTCGGCGTTGGCTCAACGGTTCGTTCTTCGCCGCCGTGCACAGCACCGTCCACTTCCACTACATATACCGCTCGTCACATACTTTCATGCGCAAGTTTTGGATACACATCGAGATGTTCTATCAACTTTATAATTTGATATTCTCCTGGTTCGCTCTCGTATGTGTCGTCTCCCTTCCTTCTTGACCATCTTGGTGACGTTTAACTCGTGCCAGGGCAACTATTACATCGCCTTTATCATCCTCACAACCGCGCTGGAGGACTACATCTCAAGCTTGCATTACCTGAACATCGTGCTCAACTACTTTTACTTGGGGCTTGTCATCATGTGTTTCTTGCTTTCACTCGGTAATCGACCACAAGGTGCCAAGTGGGCATACACCATGGCTCTCATCGGCTTCGCTCTGATCACTATCTATATGACGGTAGGTCTCATGAACTTCTCTCCACCACTGTTAAACTTGTCCTGATAATGAGATGTATGATCGTAGGTCTCAGCACTCCTCCTTGCTTACAAGGCGGTTGAGGAGGTTGCCAAGACGGAGGGTCGTGCCATCCAAGCTAGCGATTTCTTTACGAATGCCGTCTTCCGAGATGTTGTCGTCTCGCTTGCGGCCACTCTCGGACTTTATATTGTTTCGTCGCTCTTATTCGTGCGTCTACTTTGACTTCGCTCCGTTGAAGTTCTAACAATGATCTAGCTTGAACCATGGCACATGGTCACATCTTTCCTTCAATACCTTTTGATGGCACCATCTTACATCGCGGTCTTGAACGTGTATGCCGTGCGTCACGTCCACCTGTAGTCTTTTGTGACAAGTTGCTTACCTCTGTTTTGTAGTTTGCGAACGTCCATGACGTGTCGTGGGGTACCAAGGGTGATCACAAGGTTTCCACTGACCTCGGAGTTGTCTCTGTTGGTACAGGCCCGAACAAGAACGAAGTAGAAGTTGCTGTGCCCACCGCGGAAACGGATATCAACGCCGCTTATGAGGACGCCATACATGTGTTAGCGACGAAGCCACCAAAAGCAGAAAGCAAAGTAGACCCGGCAACACAACAAGAGGATTACTACAAGACGTTTAGGACAAACGTGAGTCATTGGCAACTTTGATTGTCGGAATCACGACTAATGGCCTGGTCTCTTTTGTAGGTGCTGTTGGTTTGGACATTGAGCAATGTGTGTTTTCATTTACTATGATGGGTTTCGTTTGCTGATATATGCCATGCAGGGCTTACTGGCTGCCCTTGTAATGTACGTTTTGTCCTTTTTAATCGTTCCTTGAGAGCTCATCATGACGTCTGGGACAGTTCTACAACCCCAGCTGCAGGGAGTGGCCAAGCCTCGAAGGCTGTGAATGGCTATATGGCTTTCATTTTGTTCTCCGTCGCAGGGCTAGCATGTAAGAGAACATGTTACTTTGTCTTGCGGGTGTGCTCACAACCCCAACAGTCGTCCGCTTCATCGGCTCGACTACATATTTGCTCGTGCGACTGTTTGCGGGAGAGTAGTCACCCGCGTGGCGGAGTACTAGAGGTGAAGTGGGCGTGGCGTCAAATAATACGTCTCATTTTACGAGGACCTGCTATGGACAATTTTGATTGCAGGCTGCTGTTGCTGATAGTTCTTTGTACGAACAGATTGTTATTCACACATGTGTTTCTTGCGAATTGAGTTTGACCATCTACTAGGATGCTTGCCTGTCGTTGGTGAGGCGAATGTCCATCTTTAGCAACATAAAGGATAGGAGAATCCCTCTCAGGCTGATGATGGATCTACGATAGAAGGTTACATTATAGTACGGTCCAGGCTCCCCAAGTAACAGTTTATTAAAGAAGCGGCTCAACCTGTTTTTTGTATTACTCTTTACCAAACTCTTTTTCGTCCCGCTGCCACCAACGTTCGCGGAGCAGTGTTTATGACATCTAATCAGAGGGGTATTTCCCCAGGTCCAACTTGGACTGTCCTTCCGAGTATGTGGCACCAAACAACGTACCACCGCCGCGCGACGCTTACTCTTACCAGATCTCGCACCAAGCAGCTCACCATCGACACGCACGAGCACTTGGTCCGATTTTCAAGACGCAGACGAGGAAGAAGAACTAGACATGAGCGACGACAGAGCAGAACGGGAACCTGAAGACACACGCCACATGGACAAGGCTCCTGGTTCCAAACGAAAAGCGCTGGAGAGTCCAGGGGCGCGTAAACCAAGCAAGGTATCACGGCTGGATTTGGAGGGGGTTAATGGGCGTGCCAGTGGACGTCGGTTGCCGTCGTGGTCGCCGCCGTTATCGCGTGGTCCGCGCAATGCGAGCCACGCGGTACCCGCGCGGACGCAACCTACCCCTTCGTCGTCGAACGTGGCTCGGAAAAAGAATGGGTTGCTTGGGAATCTCATGCCTCAGACGCAGCCAGCTGCGGGGACGGGGGTGCGCGTCGTGAGCACGAGTAGCGGGGCGTCCACCTCGGACTTTCAGGAGACCATTTCGCAGAGGGTTCAGAGACTCATTGCGAGGGACAACGAGAAGGCACGCGAGCAAAACGGGGCGGGGGGGTCGGGGCGGCGTGATGGAGCGCTAGTGACGGCACGCAAGCAGACGGTACAGCCCAAGAACGTACGCAAGGTGACGACGAATAATTTGCTCGCGAATGTGCAACGAGCGAGTGCGTCGTCGTTCTTTTCTCTTTCGCTTTGACTTGTGAACTGATTCTCGTTTGATGTCGCATGTACCCTTCCTACATCTCGTCTGAATCTGTGTCTACAGATAACGCTATGGACGAATCGATCGCATGGACGCGTGTCAGACCCAGGGGGAAAAGTACGTCGTGTATATAACCCATGTTCAACTAATTATTCACCATCTCTTTCCTCTTCCCTCAAAGCAAAACGCACAAGTTACAATGCCGAAATGGCACGCACGCGCCCACTCGACCTAGCCAGAGACCGGGGTGGCGACCTGATTGAGCTGACGGATTCGAGCGATTCGGCGCGTCGACCTCGCCCATCTCTCTCCTCCGCTCGCAACGATGTCGGTTCCCGGCCGAGCGCGAGTGTGTCTGCGAGCAAGGACGACCCTATTGTCATCACGAGCAGTTCCGAAGACGAGCCGGTACCTGCGACGCAGCGGCGGAAGAGGGGGCCTGGCGGGACGCAGGGGTCGAATTTGAATCGGATGCGAGCGGTACTGCCAACGAATGCGGAGGTGATATCGATTACGGATAGTGATGAAGATACGGCCGCGCCGGCGTCGACGTCGCGGGTCGCTCCAGTGGCACCTTTGTCTCAGAGAGCGCCCGCAGCGCCGTCACGACCTCAACCTACAACGGGTACAGCTGCGTCAGCTTCGACGTCGCGGGTCGCTCCAACACCATCTTCGTCTCATAGGGCGGCGGCAGCACCATCATCATCACCCGTGCCCCCCACAGCACCACCACCATCGACATCACGAGTCACGTCATCGCAACCTTCGTCTCAGGGGCCGTCGACAGCGCCACCGCCAGCACCTCAACCTGCCGTAGTTCCAGCACCTCCAACACCATCCCCTGAGATTCCCGAATCTGCGAGTGGCTCTCCTCCTCCTGAAGACGAGATTGACTTTACGTACTTTGACACCACCGCCGATGACCCCAACGACACGTGGGACGGCGTTGGGCCGTCGTTGGAAATGTTACCAGGGATGGTCTCGTCAGACCCTGCCGTGGAAGCGGCGGATACGAATGCGATCGTGAGCGTGGCCGAGGGGGGCGAAGATACGTTGTTCGATTCGTATTTGAACTTGGATCAACTGGGAGACAATGTCGATCGGGGGACGGGCGGGGATGCGAGGCGCGGTAGAGATGAGGCGGAAGCGAGAACAGGAGCGGATGGGATTGTGGATAGGCCTGCCACGTTGACGGGCCAAGGTAGAGAAGAAGAGCGCTCGTCAATGTCAGCGGACGAGGACTCAACCAATGTCGAGGGGGGTGGGGATGCGCAGATGCAGAATATCGAAGACGGCCAAGTATCGGCGGACGAGGCCAGTCCAATCGATGTCGAGGAGAGTGGAGATGGACAGATGCAGGACCTCGAGGAAGGCGAAATGGACCCGAACGATCCGCCACCCGCACGGAAAGCGCGTACGCCGGGCACACCTGAGAGTGGGGAAATTTTCAGTCAGGAAGTGGGTCGGGGGGTGCGGGTGGAGAGCCAGTCACCAAGTGCTGTCACACAGTCGTGTGCCGCGCCTGTACCTGTCGCTGCGAAACTGGTGTCGACATCCGCCCTTGTGGACCCGCCATCGTCAACGACGGGATCGGAAAAGGTCCCCTCGGCATCTGAAAGCCCGCGCTCGTCTGCGTCGGTCCCGAACGCGTCGCAATCGCTCGCGCGCATGAGCTCGTTGGTCATTCCGGACATCTCGTCGTACAAGGGGGTTCGGTTCAAACGGCCGGACGCGAGAGACAACTCGTTCTTCTCGAGGGCGCTCAGTGGGGGTACGCGAGTAACTGCAAAGGCACCTGTGAGCCTGGGGGGGAGTCATCAAGAAAGGGAAGCGGAGAGCGGCGTGTCTCCCTCGGTGGAGGTTCCTCCGAGCGTTGCTGTTGGTGAGGTACAGATCCAGGCTGGGGATGCTGACATGCAGGACAATACTGCTGCTTCCGGGTCGGGGTCGGTGCCCGAGGTGCCCATTTTGGTGCCACCGCAACAAGCAGACGATGTACCGATGGTTGCAAACCAGCAAAGCGCGTCCACATCCTCTACAGTACAGGTTCAACCGCAGACGGGTGCTGCTGCAGATGGCGCTTTACCACCGCTGACGCAACCCGTGCCGTCGTCCATCCCGGAAACACCAATCAGATCTCCTGGGGAAACCCAACCTCTCGTTCGCTCGTCCAGTCGCCCGTTCATCGCACCTCCGCGTGTGCCCCGTCCAGGTACACCTATGACCCTGGCTGAGCTGTTCAATGAAATGCGTCGAGAAAAATTGCAGCAGAATGCGAGTCGTTCAATGGGTACGTTTGATAGTCTATGCTTTTTCATGGTCTGACTACATGTGTATTTAGCGGTGCAAGCGGCGTCGGAGAGGGATACGAGTCAAGGTTCGGGCGAGGTACCGACAACACCACTGTCGTCTTCGCAGTCACGGTCACGGTCGTCTTCCCGACCGTCTACGCCGTTCACGAGAGTGTTTGGGAGGACACCCAGTTTGGACAGTCTTCGGACGTTGCTGGCAAAGCGGAACACAAGCAAGGACGGGCGGAGTCAGGCGCCTGCAGAGTCCGTTGCGGTCCCTACACCGACGAAAGTGGGCAAGTCGGCGGACACGACGGATCGGTTGACATCAAAGGAGGCAGGAACATGTCACAAGCCGGTCGTCTGCAGTTCGCCAGCCCCAGCGCCGCCGCCACCGGAATCTATATCCAAGGCCACGCGCCTCCTTCCGTTTGAAGCGTTTATATCCCCCGTCCAGTCGCGCGAGGGCAGGGGCAAGTGCGGGGACGTGTCCCGCTCGCCCGCGGTGTCTGTCCCGCGTTTCAGCGTGGGCGGGAGTGTGTCGTCGGGGGTGAGGTCGCAGCGATCCAAGGGGCATGAGAGGAGGACGTCGGCGTCGGCGGTGTTTGAGGCGTATATCGTGCGGGAGTCACCGAGGGGGAGGGGGGACGAGCGGAGGAGTCAGCTGCCGCGGCCGCCTAGACAGCCGAGGTTTTCGAAGGTGGGATCGGGGACGGAGGTGGAGGGTCGGGATGTGGTTGCGATGTCGGATGGCGGTGGGGATGGCGGTGCTGGGGATGTGAATGGGGTGGATGACGGGATTGGGAATGCGATGGATGTGGACGGGGATGACGTTGACGTTGCTTCGACGGGCGTGGAGGAGGATGAGGGAGAGCAGGTGGTGGAGGCGGAGGCGAGGAGAATGGACGACGTGGATGCGTTGCAGGAGCTCGCGTCAGTGCACTTGTCTCAGGAGGGTGCGGAGGCGGCAGCAGCACGAATGGCTGTACCGGCGCCGACTGTGGATAGAATGGACGACTCGGAGGTTGTGGAGATGGACGTGTCGGACGAGGTGGCGATTGCAGAGGACAACATTGCAGTACGTGTTCCTCGTTCGTGTTGGGTCGTTGATCTCACGTATGTTCTACCTTGCAGAGCACGAGCGGCGCTACTGTCGAAGAAGACGTCGTGCAGGAGATTGAACCTGAACCTGTCGAAAGTTGGTCTCACGCGACAACGCCTGATCTCGTTCTTCCCGAAGACGATAGCACAGAACTTCCAATGGATGCTGAACCACATATTGATTACAATCATCTTCACGAACGACAGCGTTCGGGTGGAAATGACTCGATCGACGAATGCGATGTGCTTTTGACAGTACGTGATGGCTGTGAATCAGGGGTAAGTGATCGAGCATTATCTCGGTTCTGTCGCACTCACGCTGGACAGTCGGAGGCGGTACCTAGTGATCCTAGTAGCAAGACTGCGTCTAGCACGTCGCTTGTTGTTCACCCAGCACGCTCGCGGTCGTCTTCGAGACCAACGACATCCTCTGCCGATCCCTTGGATCTCTTTGCTAGCCCCGCAACCCTGAGTCGACTACTAAAAGATGACTCTGCTGCCTGCCAGCAGCCCATTGTAACATGGGAATCACATGTGGCGGCACAACGACTGCGAGCGCCGGTCTACAAGCTCGCGAAAAACCTGCCTCATTCATTGCAAGATCATATGAACGTGCTTCCAGAGTGGTTCTGTAGTTCGGAGCAGGGACGCAAAATATTCGAAGCGCACATACGAGAAGCGATGGTCGGAGAGCCTGACGCACCACCCGTCGAGATCTATGACAACAATATCGGGGAGGCGACGCCAGCGTGGGAGTTTCACTATACGAACGAGATGTGGTTCGGGGAGGGTGTGCCGCCGCCGGACGTAAAAGGGCTGGAGAGTTGTGACTGTGTGGGGCGGTGCGATCCCAAGGGCAACTGTGCGTGTGCCCGACGGCAGCTCAAGTGGGTGAAACGGTATGTTGATGAGGAGATAATACCTCCGACATGGCCTGGATCGCCGTTTGTGTATGATCACAAAGGAGCGCTACAGCGGCTGGAGTGCCCCATTTTTGAGTGCAATCGGTTTTGTCGCTGTGACGATAATTGTCCTAACCGGGTGCGTGTATGCGATGTGTTATTTTTCAGGGGGCTGACGGAGGTGTTTGGCGGTAGGTGGTGCAGAATGGGCGCAAGTGGCCGGTTCATATCGCGCGGACGCAGCACAAGGGCTGGGGTAAGGTTATAGATCTCATTGAGCGTGTGGTATGCTGAAGGATGTTGCACAGGGGTCTTTGCTGGGAACAAGAAGATACCCAAGGGAACGTACTTGGGGACTTACGCAGGTGAATTACTGACGGAGCAGGAAGGAGACGAACGTGGCAGGTACGTTGTGACTCGTGGTTGACTGGGCACTCGCGTACTGTTGACAGGTATTACGACCTGTACGGTCGGACGTATCTGTTCTCGGTTGATTTTTATCATCTCAAGTTTGATATGGAGAATACGGATGACTGGGAGAATCTTTACGTGGTGGATGCGTATCACGCTGGGAACGTGAGTGAGCCACTGAATGGACGTTGGTTGGGACTGATTGCAGGCGAGAACAGTTTACGCGATTTTTGGTGAGTGCGAGCGTTTGGTGTGGTGGCCGACCGTAATGAACGGTATGACAGAACCACAGCTGTGATCCGAACTGCAAGATTTTTGCATGCTATATTGATGATGCGGACGTAGACAAGCCATTATTGGCGTTATTCACGACACGGGATGTCGAGCCATGGGAAGAGCTCAGTTTCTCATACTATGGTGATATCGATGTAAGTACAGACATGGTCATATTACAGTGGTATTGACAGGCGTCTAGGAGAAACGGGAGGAGATTGAACAGGCCAAGCAGGCGGGGAAGGAGATGGTGCGAGAGCGAGCGGTGTACACGCAATGCCGGTGTGAGGCGGAGAACTGTATTGGTCGACTATTTGGATAAGACTCCCACCGAGATTACAATAAGATTCTCATTAGCGACACATGACCTTTAAGTTTCAGTATAAAAGACGATCCAGAATTCACTCGATAATGACTACATGGCTCTTCGTCTCTTGCTCGCCTTGTCTCTCTTTCGCGGTGCCCTCGCGCTGTGGCCCATCCCAACAGGGCTCACAACCGGCACAACACCGCTACTCATCGACCCTGCCTTTTACTTTGACATCGCTATCGAAGGTGCACCCGGTGATCTCTACCAAGCCGTAGCACAAGCCGACTACTACCTTCAAAATGACAAACTCGGCCGTCTCGTCGTCGGCCGTGGTGCCAACGACTCTTCTCTTCTCACCCACGCCGCCACCCTCCCCTCCATCCAGCTCACGCTCACCAAAGGCGCGACCGTGGACAGCATTGCCACCGAGTCTGTCAAGCCCTTCGGTAACCGCAGCGAAGAATATGTCCTGACGATCCCAGACAACGGCAGTCCCGCGACGTTGACGGCCAACTCGACCTTGGGGTTGTACCGCGGCTTGACGACCTTTGGCCAGTTGTGGTATGATTATAATGGCAAGACGTATACGCTTGAGGCCCCGTATGCGATCACGGATGCGCCTGCGTATGTGCGTTGCGTTTTTCTTTTTTGTTTTTGCCCGACTTGACGCGTGAATGACAGGCTTACCGTGGTCTCGAGCTCGATACGGCTCGCCACTAGTGCGTATACCGTGTCTTTCTCTTGTCGAATGTCGGCGTGACGTTGGTGTAGCTTCCCAGTTCCGGACTTGATTCGGACGCTCGACGCGATGAGCTGGGTCAAGATCAACACGTTCCACTGGCATATCACCGACAGTCAGAGTTTCCCACTCATCGTTGCTCAGTATCCAGAGCTCGCTGCCAACGGTGCTTACTCGGCCGTGAACACCTACAGCCCGGCTGATGTGCAGTACATTGTGCAGTATGCTGCCGAGGTGCGTACGCTCTCTTTCATTCTCATCCCACGTGTCGTTCATTGTCGCGTTTGTAGCGCGGTATCGATGTTCTCATGGTGCGTGAATATGGCTGCTGGCGATGCGACTTGACTGACGCGGTCCTTTCAGGAAATCGATACCCCAGGACACACTGCCATCATTGGTGAGACCTACCCTGATTACGTCGCGTGCTTCTACGAGTCCCCCTGGTCAACGTATGCCAACGAGCCACCCGCCGGCCAACTCCGCTTTGCCCTCCCCGAAGTCGTCAACTTTACTACCAATCTCTTGAGCGACATCGCAGCGACGCTGCCCTCGCGTTACTTTAGCACGGGTGGTGACGAGCTCAACACCAATTGCTACGTCAATGACACCCTCACGCAGCAACAACTCAACTCGACGAACACCACCCTCCTCGAGGCCCTCGCGACGTTTACGAATACTACCCACGGCGCACTCATAGCCCAGGGCAAGACGCCTGTCGTCTGGGAAGAAATGGTGCTCCAGTTCAACCTCACGTTGTCCCCCGAGACTATCATCATGTGCGTCCCTCAGCCATCGATGATGTAACCCTCCGCTGATTGATTCCTTTTTCAGGGTTTGGATCTCGTCTGAGGACGCTGCTGCTGTGGCCGAATTGGGATATCGCTTCGTGCAGGCACCTTCCAACTACTTTTATCTCGTACGCGTGGTTTTTAGTTTCGGTGCCCTTTGTTTCTGATCACTGCCCTTGATAGGACTGTGGTGCGGGTGGGTGGTTGGGAGACGACACCACCGGGTAGGTCATGTGCCATGGATCGTGTGACGGAAGGGGACTGACGCCGCCGGTGTTCTTTGCACGATAACAGAAACAGCTGGTGTGATCCTTTCAAAACGTGGTCCTATGTGAGCGGCATTCTTGGCAATCCTCTGCGCGCATGGTCAGTCCCGATGCTCGGAACTCATATGGCGTTTTTGTTTTCCCCTCCCAGGCCTACACCTTTGACCCGCTTGCCAACTTGACGGAATCCCAATATCATCTCGTTCTTGGAGGTGCGTTCCGTGTGCACCTCATTAGTTGGTGTGTAATGACGGGGCTTGGGATAAATTCAGGCGAACAACTACTCTGGACCGAACAATCCGGGGCACAAAACCTCGACCCGATCGTATGGCCGCGTGCCGCTTCTTCGGCCGAGATCTTTTGGAGTGCGAAACAGCCGTCGGGAGCGCCGCTGAATGCGACCGAGGCGCTGCCGCGTCTTCAGGTGCGTCTCTCACTCGTGCAGCGACGTGTACCGATTCTGACACATCTGTGGACAGGACATGAGATATAGAATGGTTCACAGGGGCGTTAACGCGATTCCACTGCAACCCGAGTGGTGCGCGCTCCGGCCGTACGCGTGTGATCTGTACGCGTGAGGTCGTGCGTACAATAAAGGAAAAGGATAGGCGTGGAAAGGGTCGATGGACATGTGGACATTTTCATATCGTACCTTGTTTTATCAGTTGCATGTGCTGGAATGATGTTGAAATGACGACATGATCAAGATACGACGTTCACGGACTGATAGACGAGTTGTATGAGAAGAAAAGTGACAACTTAAATGTGTATGTATCGAATGGATGCACACAGTTCCGGTCCAAAACATGACTTACAAATCGAGCTCCGAGCCAACGACAGAAGGGACGAACACCAAGCATCAGAGGTGGGTTGGCGGGGTGAGGCATCATGATCGTACCTTACTCTCGAGATCACACTTTGAAGTACGCATCCATTATCTGCAAAACTACCTTACCGGCCTTATTTTCGTCCTCATGGCGGCCATGCATTCCCCGTGTGCGTCGGATCCCCTTAGTAAAGTTAGTATCACCCGGAATAACGCTGCTAAGAATGTCCTCCGCAAATGCATGACCCGGAACCCGCAGTGGACACCACGGAATCGGACTATCCTCGGATGATTTCAAGTTTAATCACCACTTGGCAGAAGACATGCCAGTGAGATTTCACACCGTTGTCGGAAAAGTA
>JBBPNX010000424.1:0-20498 GCA_038091155.1 Harrya chromipes | reverse complement strand
CGTCTGAATTTCAGAGTTTCAACGGTGTGATCAATGGAATGCTCAACGTAAGAATGATGCGTCTCTTGCTGCCTCCGCATTTAACACGCACTTTTATTACCATTGCAGTGGAACTCTGGATGGCCCATACAAGTCACAGCAAATACCATATCTGACTATAATGCTTCTGCACTTTCAAACTCGATCGTCGGGGCTACCACGACCGATGAGCAGTACATCAATGCGTTGCAACCTATGGGTGGATCTTACATGGCTGCTGTGTCCCCTTGGTTCTTCACCCACTACAGCCCACAGACCTACAATAAGAACGTGAGTTATGTTACCATCCTGACAGACGTCTATCGGTTCTCACCCGGTTGATTTTCAGTGGATCTACCTCAGTGACGACCATCTATATGCGAAACGCTGGGAATATCTGATCGGACTTCGCAACCAAGTCGATATTGCTCAGATCGTCTCTTGGAATGATTTCGGGGAATCCCATTACATTGGTCCTATTCAGGGCGCTCAACCCAATAGTCAAGCATGGGTGAATGGGTTCAATCATACTGGTGAGCTTGAGACAATTCTCTTATGTGTGTCGCAATATTAATTTATGTTCCGCAGGCTGGCTCAATATGACATCGTACTACGCGACCGCATTCAAGACAGGAAGTTATCCACCCATTTCAAAAGACCAAATTTTCATGTGGTCTCGTCCTCACCCTGCTCTCGCCACTGCACCTGATCCGGTCGGTCGCCCTAGCAATTATCAGATCGTAAGTTCTGGTCTTGGCAAACATTCCATTTGGGATCTGAATCGTTTATATTGCGCCACAGACATCAGACAAGATCTGGGTCGTTGTCTTCGCAACTTCACCCGCGACTGTTACGCTTTCGACTTCTTCCACCCAGTCACAGACGTTCAACGTTTCTGCCGGGGCGACCAAACTTTCGCTTCCAATCAGCGCTGGCGGGTTCATGAAAGCAGTGCTACAAAGGAACTCTCAAACCATTATCGACCTTGCGCCCAAGGATTTCTATTTCAACCCTTCGCCTTCTTCGTACAATTACAATGCGTTCGTCGTTTCATCGACTTGATTTTGCGCTGGATCTACAAAGGAAGAATAGAGTTATGGAGATCGTGTCATAGACTGACTACTATACCACTCCATGTGTATGGTTACGTGCTGTTTGTAACAGACTAGTAGGATGTAACAAAAGTTGTATACCAGAGGCTGAGTGAGTCTTTTGTGAGACTCATTCCTTGCCACTGACTCGGCGGATTCGGATGAAGTCGAGCATTTCCATCGTGAGCTCTAGCTGGAAGTTGTCTGTTGTGTAGTCTGATCCGAGGAGGGCGAAAATAAGGGGGGCCCATCAGATATCCCTGTTCGTATCCGACAGAAGGCTAGGTCTGACCTCCAGCTCATCTCAACCTTCATCACAACAATCGCAAAAACATAACTTAGAGTCTGTTCAGCATTGTATCACAACCAAGACTATCATTAATAATTATTTAATTATTAGGGTGTCTCAAAGCCGTGTCAGAGTTGTTGAGTTTAGATTTATTTATACAAGGCTAATCAGTTGAAGTGGCTAACCTATGTGCCGTAGCGTCTCGCCCTCGTCAGCAGCCACCTCCTTTTTTCGTTCTCCGTCTGGCGAGATTTTAGGAGTACGGGATGATCCATCTCTCCTCATCCTTCTCATCGTCTCGCCAGGTGCAGCTCTGAGTTGTTTGCCCTTTCTTTTCTCATCGTCTCGCCAGTGTAGTGTTTTTTTTGTATTTCTTTCTCGCGAAGTAATACACCCGGGTCACTGTTGCCAAGTGACCCGTATCTCGCTGGCTTTACAACGAGGCGCTTTCCCTCTCACTGAAAACTGATTAGTAGGTGAAATTGCAACTCGACCCAAAATCTACCAGATATTCGAGCAGCAATTAAACCTTATCTATTCCCATTAATGGACATAATGAACAGTGCTTATTGGTCCAGTAAAAAAGATTTCTTTTGCACACGATAACATGACATACCCATTTTGTACTCCTCTCGCACTTCGTAAATCAACAACAACCTGTTTCTTCGTACTACCTTGAACTTTATAATCAGTAAAAGCCCATGCGGGGAGTATTGGCAACTGAGTACGTGAAATATGAATTCTCTGCTTCAATTTTCCTAATGTATAGGAAAACATGGTGGATTGCGGGAAGACAGGTACAAGATTCACATTGTCTGAACGCATGTTTAAATTACAGTCAGGGACTTCAACGAACACACACAAAGCTTCTTTTCCTTCATCAGTTTCTTGATATTCAACATACTCTGACAACATATTTTACAGATCTTCTGTCACTCACAACCTGTCAACTGTTTCCTTTTAACCTTATCTATTGACAAGAAAGTATTGTAATCCTGGTGGGTATTTCGAGCAAATTGTTGACTGCGAACTTCGTTGAACTGATCACAAAGCTTTCGTTGACCAAAGATAACAGGTGCGTTGCACAATTCTTTGTATTGTTCTGGATGTTCAATGGCTAAATGGTCCATTTCTCTGGCTTTCAGCACATTGTAATCCGACATTTCATTAGGAACAAATTTGGTTCCATTCCCTATTCAAATTTGTTCCAGCAATTCAACAAACATAGGATCATCTTTCATATGCATATTTTGTCGAAGAATGACAACATCCATTAATTCAGACCAAATGCTTGCTCCAAACAGTCCTTCTTGTCCTTGGTTTGTTTCTTTAGTATGGCTGGATGGATTTCTCCGAAGTGTATGTGAGTATAAAGCTTGTCTGGTCACAGGACGTAATTGACAAAGATCTCTAGTGAAAATGACAGAAATTCCTCTGAAAGGTTTGTCCCTACTTCCCGATTGGAATCCCTTCGTCGTTGAAATCCTATCAGAAATCTGGTTAAGTAGATCTGTAGATATCATCGAGATTTCGTCCAGGATAAGATATTTCACATTAGCATTCTTGTCTGTTCGAAGCAGTCAGTTTTCCTGGTAAGTAAGTTAACACATGAATAGTGTAACCTTGGATCAGAATTGCAGCACATCCAGTAGGTGTGCTCAACAGTAATTGCTTGGAACATTGTAATTTTCGGAATAACTCAACTATTGTATTGATGATGTGGCTTTTCCCAGAACCTCCCATCCCTGTTATAAAGAATAACATCTGTTTGGTACTATTGGTGATGAAATGCTGGGCAATTATATGAAAGGCGTGTGATTGTTCTTTGTTACTGTCTAAATTGAAATCGGTATGTACCCTGTCAACAATACAAAGTTTATCCATGGTACAGAGCATTTCATATTTTACCAGTGAACAACAAAGATCACTCAAGATGCAATTGAGACTTATGCTTGGATCCTCTTCCAATTGTCTTCATTTGCACTGGGGGGGATCTGTACAGTTTTGGATCAATGGCCTTTTCAAATGTTTTTCGTCACTCATCCATTTCATATATTCATCTCTAGTAGCGGATGATTGAAGATCAACATCGATTAAAGCCCCACACTCATGATTTATAGGCACATACTACAGTCACTGATACCATGCTTCACAGTGAGCCAAGGTTGTAAATAAGCTGTTCCATATGGCCAGCTGACACTGAGCTGAGGGTTGCTTATTGGAGATGGATGGGCCGGCAAGAATTGCTCATTGGAGATGGATGGGCCGAGCAAAGTATAATATGGGTGTATACTAATAGCTAGTGAATGTTGGTACTGAAATATAGCAATGGGAGATACTAAATAAGACTGGTCGGCTGAGATGTTCATATTAGAATACATGGATGGGCTGATGGTACATATACTGAGCAGACTGGCTCGGCCGGGGATATATGGAGAGATACAAATGAGTGGGCCCAGTGGTTACATGCTGAAGGACATAGCTTGGCCAAGATGGGATGTACTGAAGATACTGCTGGGCCGCCGAGCTGCAGCTCCATGATTGTGGCTACTTTGACTAATACCTATCAGAGAAATGATGGATATGATCAGTAATAATGCTGACACAGGCTGGAGACATTGCCTGTACATAGCCAACACACTACGGCAATATACAGGCAATTTCGCTGAACAATAGGGGTGCCAATGTGGTGGAACTAATATACCACAGTGAAACTGCTAATTGTTGAATAGATCAAGAGGGCAGAGGCCTACTTGGGTGACTCACCTGTAAGGTTCACTATAACTTAGAATGTTATGGTTCAGGGTTAAAGAGTATCATTCACACAGCTGTCAATAGCTGGTTTATATACAGACATGTTCATCTAGATGATAGTTTGTGGAGATATCTAACTACTCATATGTTATGTAACACTACACTACTGATTAGATAGTTCACTTATCTCAACACTCCCCCTTGCTTTGTGTACATAGACACAGTAAGTATAAGTAGGGACATTCGCTCAAACAATTAAGTTGGCGAGTAGAATTCCAAGCCAAGCAAAGATTTGAATTTCTCGAATTTGACATGTCCGAGGTTTTTGGTCAACATATCTGCTGGGTTGTCATCCCCTGGCATATAGAACAGTTCAATCTGCTTGAATATCATCACAGCATCTCTCACAAATGATAGCAGATGTGGATGTGTTTGGATTGCTTCTCAGTGACTGGATTCTGTACAATAAACAGAGATCCTTGAGGGCCAGAACGGATAGAAATCCCAAGCATGTAGTCAGTTCAGCAAGGGATGTGGAGAATAAATCTGAGTTTAAGTTTAAGCAAACCTGAGTGCGGACGTCCGCACATGAGTAAGATTACAGCAAAGTTCCATCAATCATCATGCCCTGGCCCCCCCCTGTAGTTCGTTGTGAGCTGCTCAATAGTACCCTCACACTGCTCCACATTCTTCTCTTATTGCTCATTGAACTTAATACTAGTGCTGACAATCCACCAGTACCAGCTAGACGAGAGCTGGTTCCTTATCACACCTCTATCCTTTCTGGTCACCAATGGGTCCTTGAACTCATCACAGGCCATACAGATCGCATCCGATCAGAACTTGGTCTTTGCAAAGAAGATTTTCTCCAGCTTCTCTATGAGCTCCGTCAAGCTGGATACTGAAACAACCCTAAACCCACCAGGGATCTAGAATCACTGTGAAGGGGTGTGAATGGGAAACAATGAGAAAAGAACCAAGTTGCTTGTCCCAAGAGTCAAGTAGGGGAAAACACAAGAGAACTTTACTGGAGTTCCTTGGGCGATGTATTCACTCTATATATACTATACAGATGTTTGTAACTATTTGTACATAAGGCTATGTAAGAGATAAGAGGGAATAAGGCCATTGGCCGATAGGGAAGCATGAGTAAGCAAAGATAAGAGAGACATACGCTATTGGATAATAAGAGAACATGTGTTTGGCATGAGTCATGACGTCATAGATAAGGGATAAGAGTCTAGACCTGCTTAGTCAGCAAGTCACGTGACTTGAAAGACATGAAGTTAGAGAGCGATGAAAGTTGTTAAGGATAGAAGTGATCGTAAGGACTGAATGTTGTTGGAAAAAGTATGTTTGTAACAGATACTGTGATTCAAGGAAGGTTACTTTGGAAGAACAGGTCGCCATATTTCTCTACACATGTGTAACTGGGCTTACATTGCGACATGTGGGTGAGCGTTTCCAGCACTCCACTACTACCATCTCGCAGTGAGTACTCATTTTTTGCTTATTTCATCTGATTGGTCTGTCACAGCTACTTTCAGAAGACGTTGCATATCCTCGCCACCCTACCTTTCTATACTCAATATGTCCACTTTCCTGCCAGTGATGCTGTTCCCTCAAAGATACGGTGCAACCC
This sequence comes from Harrya chromipes, assembly GCA_038091155.1. NCBI lineage: Eukaryota > Fungi > Basidiomycota > Agaricomycetes > Boletales > Boletaceae > Harrya > Harrya chromipes. The sequence continues at coordinate 14,704 of JBBPNX010000424.1, read as the reverse complement.
CAAGTTCTACCCCTACTTCTGCAATGCAATCGGTGCAATTGATGGCTCCCATACCCCTGTTGCCCCCCCTGGTCACAAACGTGCACTCTACTGCAACCGCAAAGGATTCCTTTCACAGAATGCGCTGTTCGTGACGGACTTTGATCTCAGATTTATGTACTCATTGACAGGGTGGAAGGGGTCGGCTGCAGATGCATGCGTCTACAATGATGCAATCTCAACTGATCTCCATATTCCTGCTGGCAAATATTTGCTTGCTGATGCTGGTTATGCGTCAAGTGCACTGCTACTTGTACCATACCGAGGCATACGATACCACCTTGCAGAGTGGGGGTGGGCTGCCGTTCAGTATTACTTCTGTCTGTTGTAGGCGAAAGCTTTCATATTGATGACCTATTTAGCCCTCAGAATAAAGAGGAACTTTTTAACCTACGTCACGCATCTGCACAGAACATAGTAGAATGTATCTTTGGTGTTATGAAATGCCGCTTCCGAATCCTCCAGCTTGCTCCCGAATTCTCCCTCGAAGTCCAGTCAAAGATTCCAGCGGCATTGTGCACACTCCACAATTTCATTTCCATTCACAATCTTTCAGACAATGAGGACTCTGATGAAGATTTTACTGACGAAGAAGATGAAGGGAACGATGAAGACCCTGTTGCCAATAACGGAGCACAAAATAACATGCCAGTGCCAGTGAATGAGAGGGCTTCGGAGATGTGTGATAACATTGCTAGTGCAATGTGGGCTGATTATGTGCAGTTGCGAAGGCAGCGACGACTCCTCCAAGCTGATGACCCAGACTGTAGCGGTGGTGACGGTGATGAGAGTGATGGGGACGATTAGAACATACACAGATGACAATATACAGGTACCGTACACTACTATGCCTACTCCGACATGCTAGAATTGAGGTCCACGTACAACTTTTCAGCATACAGACAACGATCTTCATCAGTCAAGGAAAGAAACATAGAAGCACAAGGTGCATTGCCGCTGGATGCAAAAAATTCTGCTAGCATGAAAATCTTCCTTGGATCGCCTGCAAAACCTGGAATTAAATACAACGCCTTCGTAGCATCATGCACAACCGATAATTCGTCTTTGAATGAGGCTGAAAGGGCATCGCGCAGACCACTGATCGTGGAGTTCACCTGGTTAATCATGATCATCTGATTGCGCTGATCCTGATCTTCTGGAACCTGTGAGCTCCCACTGGCAGATGTGCGGCTCCGCTTGCTGCAGGGTGGAGCAGGACGTGAGGAAGCTAGAGGAGGAGCAAGTGAAGAGGAAGGTAATGGGAGAGGTCCTGCATCTAGTGAGATGGTTGAATCATATGCTCGTTTCTTGCCAGTTGATCTGGATCCGACATCGGATGGGGTAAGATTGGATGTAACACTAGTAGAGGTAGTCGAAGAGGGGATAGCAGCCTGAGGGATAATGAGGCCAGGCCCAGTGGGGTTCTCAGTACGATTTGCAGGTTGGGGATCAGGTTGGGACGGCCCAGTGAGTGAAGGTCCTGATGTTCCTTTAGTACCACGCCAGGTGTTGTCCCCAGTGGCCTTTCCTTCTGGGTAAATTTCTTCCATATGATCGAAATGAGGCCATCCGGTGTTGCGGAAGTTCTTCATCTTCGCATTACTCTGTTGGAAGTTAGCTACACGATTAGATATAGTTGATTACAGTAATACCTTTTCACCAATAAATGCATCAAACACCTTCACAGTCTCAGAATCCCGTATATCAGCTCCATTGACAGCATCGTAATGGATGCCAGACTTGCCAACCCATCTCCGGATCATCATATGGCAATCTCTAATCTAGATGATCCAGATCAGTGCTGATCTACACGCAGAAAACAATGTCATACTGTTTTGAATTTTGCTCTGACACTCGCAACATCCTTTGGCTTGCCCTCATGACTACCATGCATATTGACATGTTGGGCACAAAGTCTGATGGTTTGAGTCTTGAAGGAACCCTCAGCGCGTTCAGCACGATGTTCATGGAAGAAGTCAATCATGACTTGGATATCGCGCTCGGTCCACTTGCAGTTACCCCCAAGCTCAGGCCCCAGTTGTGATTCAGATGCACCAGTGGCACCTTGACTCGGAGGCTGGACATCCACTGACATAAGGCGAAAATAGAGTGATTCTAGTTGACGGATTAGAACCAAAATCTGGTGGTGGATAAATCCTCATCGAGATTCGGAAGTGACTCGGAGGGGGTTTCTGATCGTGGCCAGCATTGGTGTATCACCGTGTATGTACAAGGTTTGTGAAATAATCATTCTCCGATTCTCTGACACCTATGCCGACCCGGCCAAATAAGACTACATAGTGGATTGCAGTCTGGGATTTCTATCCGTTCTGGCCCTCAATCTCTCGCATTATGTGAACAGTGAATCTCATTTACGAAGAGAACTTTTAGGTTCATCTTGAGCGCCTCACATCACTCTTCTGTCAAAGATGTGATGGAAAACGAAGAAATGGTTTTCAAGTCAAAACGGCGATATTTGGGTCCTTCGACCACTGGCAGCCTGGCCATGATCTTACAGAAGGCATTGACTCGTATTAAACACCTGCCGCCGCCAGACATGATGCAAACCACCACCTTTAGTTGCCAATTGCCTGATTCTGGACTCCTCACTGATCGTGGATCAATATCACAGGTTCGAATAGATGACCTACCATGTGTATGGTGGGCCGCGGGTGGGCCAAATAGCCTTCAACCCCACGGCAAAGGATACGTATGCATAGAGATTGAGATGTGTCCACCAGGTGTCCATGAAATGTACCACCACTTGGTGCGCAATGCGGAAATGCGGAATTATCAACCAAGCCTTCTGGCAAAGCCGAACACCTGGTGAGCGCACCAAACATGATGATTCAAGCGTTCGCAATGCACTTCTCCCACTGGCAGCTGCAAGGTGAAACATTTTTTTCTTCTGGATTCGTTTTACTGGTTCCTCTTTCCACGCCAGTCGAAAGTGCTGAATGTGTGCTGAAGCATTTTCGTTCACATCGCCGGCAGGCGCGTCTGGTTCGTTGAACCAGACCCGTCAGCTGGCCTGAGGTAGGGTGGTGTCTCAAGAATTCCGTCTGAAACGCGCACGGCGAATATTAAATGCGTCAATGTGGGAGACTCATAAAGTGTACCCCTCCGAGGATACTACTCAGAAGCCTGGACTCATCACGGATGAAGATTAGTTCTCTAAGGAAGACTTTATTAATGCCAGTGCTTGCTACAGCAGAGATTTGTACTGCGAAGCTAATGGATTTACATCGATCCCTGAACATTCCTTTAGATCGAAAATTGATCTGATTACTATCTCCCCAACTATTATTTGGTCTCAGTCGCAAACCATTTCATTTATATTGCACTGCCCCTTAGCATTCCTTATTGATCGGAAGACGTTTTTTTTTTGATTATCGTTTACGAAGATATTGAGCTTGTACTATTTCCCCAACTTGGTCCGAGTCGAGAAACGAAGCGCCATAGCAAACCCAGCTGCTAATAGGTCGCCACACACCCATGCGGGAGCAAGGGCGAATGAATGCATTATACAACGTGTGATAATCACATAGTACCGACAGCTACTTGAGTGTTTACGAGAGTAAACAGGGGGAGCTGGGAGTGGCGTCAATGGTGGCACCAACTTGAACGAGAAGTGAATATGTGAGAAGCCGCATTGAGAAGCGAAGGGAGATCCCAGGCATGAGTCAAGGAGGACACAAGCGTTCGTGTATGAGACAAGTACATGGAGAGCGCTGCCGTGGGAGGCAGAGTGTTGAGGTGGGCGAGTGCGGTTGGGTCACAGGCGATGTAGGTAAGAAGGCTCAAGGGCGGGATGCGGGGATCTGAGAAGAAAGATGTGTAACAAACCGTACGAGATAGAATAAGTACACTCACGATCTCGAGCCCACTCTGTCTTCGCCGTTATCGCCGTTACCGCCGTCGAGCGCGTCACTATGAGCTTCCTCCAAGCAGTCGAAAAAGTGATCTGAGAACATGGCGAGATCCCAAATGTTGCTAAATATAATGCGTACCCGAGTCATTGGGGGTCCAAGCGGTGAAGGAGCTATAGAAGCGTCGGAAGCGGTGCAGACTGCCCGGGATGATACCATTTGTATCAAAAGAGGTCGGTTGTCCTGCAGTCACGTTAGAGGATCGATGTAGGGCATCAAAAAAGTGGGAGACGTGCCTAGAGCGAGTAGGATATGTCGCGGATCAGAGCGAAGATCATCGTCTATCCAACGTGCGACAGACCATACCCCAGTAATACCTCAGTAACCGATGTGCGCGGTGTACCATGCCGCAAACAGTTCTTTTGAACCCGACTTGAAACCATTTGGATATCGCTCCTGCTTATCGGAGCGATTTCGGTTTCGTATCGCTATAAAATTGAAGAGCGCCAACGTGTAGACGGTGGGGACGACCGCAACGAGGTGGTCCTATGTGCTATGTCGGTGCCACGTGGATTCTGACGAACCGCGATAGCCAACGTCATGGGGCCTTGAGGTATGGCTTGCACTGGTATCTACCGCCTTACACGCCAAATTCATCAACGATGAGCTCCACCGTAATCGAGCGCTGTTTAGATCATACTTATGTCACTTTCCTGCTGGTAATGACTCGCAGATGGTCTCTTGAATTGAAAAGGGGCAGGGTGAGTGGGGCCCGGGCGAGTGAGGTAGGGTCACGAGGCCGAAGAGGCAAGGAGTAGCGGTGCAAAACGATGACGTCTGCATGTAGGGTGTGCTGTAAAGTAGGTCATCGTATCACGACATGCTTGCCAGTGATACGACAAGATTGAAGGTATATACCGATGAGAGTGGAAACGGTCGTATGCACGCATCAACCTTTCAATGAAGGAGACGGGCGAATGAGCGCGACGTGGACATGCGGGTATTTGAACGTGATGCGCACGGACAGTGCAAGCGAATTGGAGAACATAGCGAGGGGCGATGGTAACGATTGAACGCTCGTCTCTGACAGAGCGGAAGTAGATCAAGGACGGAACTGAGGACGTAATGAAGGAGACCTTGGGGAGAACCTGGTTTGGATCCTACTGTATATCGCGACCAACTTTTGAGAGAACCCTGGGGACCGTGACGGCAAACAGTACGCCAGCCGATATGAGAACAGGCGCCGAGGTCACGGGGCGAGGGAGCCACGTGTATATCGTGACGCAAAGGGTTGCTGCAGCGTTCGTTCTTCCTGTCCTGCTTTTGTCCACTAACAATGCTTTCCAGATTGCGCCGAGTACTGGTACAAAGAGGAGGTGAGTAGACAGAAATGATAATCAAAAGGACGGTACTGACGAGAAGGAAGAGTCGAATGAGAATAATGCCGGGTCTAGAGAGGGCAAGCAAAGGTAAGAGAGGTCAAACCGAGATGGCCAAGACGATGTGACCAAAGACGCGATCCTAACGAGTAGTCAACCCAATAGGGCATCCACAGTGATCAAAATCAATGGCCGAGGTTACATATATTCAGTCGTGTTTACAGCTGATGGAAAACGCATCTTGGCTGGTGGAGACGAAGGAAAGATCCGAAGCTGGGGGATAAAAGATGGCAGGAAGGGAAGAATGGCAATGGACGCGGGGGATTGGGTCTGCAACATTGCGGTATCGCAAGATGGGAAGTTGATCGTGAGTGGGGCGTTCGGTTATGCGAGGGTGTTTAACAGCAGTGGAGAATTCATGACCGAGCTGAAAGGAAACGGAGGGACAGTGCGAGCCGTCGACGTGTCTCTGGACGGGACAAAAGTCGTGATGGGATCGTGGGACGGGACTGCCTGCGTCTGGTCACTTCCGAACGGCGACGAACTACACAAACTGGAACACGACCTGTATGTGGCCGCGGCAAAATTCTCGCCAAGCGGACAGCTGTTGGCAACCGCCACGTTGGAGTCCGTGCGGATCTACGAATGCGAGAGTGGCCGTCTGCTCACCGACTTTAAAATCAGTGTTGGTTCACTATTCAACCAATCGGTCGTGTGGCATCACGACAGCAAGCATCTCTTCATGGCATCAAAGGATGGCCATATTCATCATCTAGCCGCATCAACGGGGAAAGCATTCTCAAAATGGCGCATCCACAGCGACGATATCTCTTTGCGCATCCACAACGACGACAACTCTTGGTGCATCGCCTTGGCAAGCGATAGCGCATACATCGTAGCTTCCGCAGGACCATCCGTGTCATTCTGGGACGCAGTGACCCATGAACAGATCGGGTCCCCTATCGAGCATGGTAACGACATCGCGGCCATGGCCATATCTGCAAATCATGACATAGTGACGAGCGCGGGCAAGTCCATCACCGTGCGGAATCTGCGCGACGTACTTCCCCCTCACTACTGTAACAATGTAGGTCTACCTCTCCGTATGGCGTCATGGCTTTTTTTCCTTATCATAATCAAAAGACCGCCCGAAATCTCCAAGACGACCTCACGGACCTCCAGCGTCGCTACAAGGCGCAGTCGCGTAGGCTTGCCAATGTCCGCCAAATTGCTGCTCTCAATACTGAACTGGACCGCTGGAAGCGTTCAGTTGCCCTCAAAACGGACGAGCTTGCCGCCGTTCGCCGAGAACTTGACCAACTCCCTGCCGTATCGCGCGAGCTCATCTCTGCGCGTAACGAACTCAGAACCTCCGATGCTTGCATTCACGCGACCCATCAACAGCATTCGGTCCAGCTAAGATCCATTCGGTCTGCCGTCGCAGACCGTCAACTTCAAATATCTGACGTGCAACACTTCATCACTGTCTCGGATGCGCACACCGAGTACACGGTCATTCGGATCCTCGAACAACTCAATTCACTGGTTCAGCTGACCTCGTTATTTATGACTAGATTTCTGATCAATTGCAAGTATCCTGTTACCGAAGAGCGACCATCCGCGGGGCGACCGGTCTCTGAATTTATTGCTCAACCCCTGCTGGATTGCTTAGGAACACTATCACCGGACCGCGTGGCCTTGTACCTCCCAATTGCCTTCCGAGCCTACCTTCTCTCTCACTCGTCACATGTTATTTCCTCGTGGACGATGGCGAAAGGTCATGACCAACTTTTCGGTGGGATATACAAACATATTCAGGATTCAGGCAGGTAGTCTAATGTGTCTTCGAGTGCTTTGCTAATGGTAACAAATAGAGTCACAAATCTTCGCCGCACGTTGGCGATCCCTTACCCACGCACATATCCCTGCCCTAGCCAGCGACGCGGACGGCCTCGTCGCAGATACAATACAAGGGCTTTCGGTCATCGCTCTGGCAGCTGGTTGTGCCACTTCTGCTGCTGCGGCACAGTCAAAGCTATCGTACCGGTTCCAACGCAAGATATTGTGCATCATGTCGACCACCGAAAAACTTGCGCAATCGATTTGGAATGCGAGGGCGGCCGATTTCAAACTCGCGGTCAGTCAACTCGGTCAAACATTCGACGGGACTCTGATGGAGTTGGATCACCGTCATGGTCGGATGAGGCCTGGTGGAGGAGGCCGGAAAGTCTTGTGCACGACTCATTTGGGTTTGATGAAGGAAGTTGTCTCGGAGTCGCCTATTCCAGGTCAGAGAAACACCTTGACGGTGTCGACGGTGGTCAAGGCAAAGGTTCTTCTCGAATCTTCGCTGCCTAACAGGTGGAGCTAATGCGGGGCCGTCGATGTATTGTTCGAGTCATAATTCGTTACGCAAAGCATGAACGACATTCATAGTTTCCAACAATCTGATACGAAAATCGCTACATACGTCTACCTACCAGATGTCACCACAGGTGTAGGAGCCTTGCCAGTGACTGTTGGAACGTTGACTAGCGAATTGGTTCACGAGTCGGAATCATGACCAGAGGTGTCGGCTTTGGCCTTCCGAGGACAGGGTTATGAAAATAATATCTTTCCGAGCAATGATCTGCGAACAAGGACCTTTAGAGTCTTCCCTGCGTCTCTGATCTGTAAAACTTGGCTATCCTGGCAGATGGTTGGGATTGTGTTACGGAATGGTCTTCAACCACTTACCAAGCTTTGACCCTTGGAACGACTCGGATTATCTTGGTTGAGACCCGCTTCGACGAGGCAATGCCAGTGTCTCAGGCACCGCGCAGCGCGACGCACGATTGAGATGACTCAGGCCGCCCGAGGAGTTGAACATAATCCCCTCCCTGTTCTCCACATATATTTTTCTCCGAAGCTATCGAAGTTCTACCCTTTCCGGGGTTCCTTCGTTTCGCCCCAAATGTATACCCATGGTCCGGTCGTGCGAGCACAACGACTGTAAAAGCATTCTCCGTCCGAAAAAATAAAATCTGTAGGCGTCCTGAGTAGACATAACTGAGGAAACCTGTAGAAACGACGTTTCGGCCCAGCGCCCATCCATTGCTTGGGGATATACAACGTCATTGAAGAAGACAAACCTTGGTTTAGAAGTCGTCTGCTGTAAATATCGTTCTGCATCGCTCACGATGGAGGAACTTGAAGTGGAAGACAGTTTAAGACACTCAAGGCAAGACTTACCGGGAGTCGCGGTCTCCCTAACGATAATTTTCGGCCCACATACCTGTTTTTCGAGGCACAGGCATCGATAAATGCGCTCGCGATTCGCATCTAGAAAAATGTTGCCTTGTAGTACTTTGTATCACTGAGAGTTGGCCACCAAAGTCAAAACTGACTCGACTGGGAGTGTAGTAAGGCCCGGGAGTCCCGCGACGCGCGTCACAAACTTGACAACGACGGTGACACCATGACGCTGCTCCGGATATGTGGAACATCTGTTCGTTCCACCACCATTCATTTGAGACATCCTTGGCTTAGCCAACGAGCGCTCTCCAATGCGCCTCCTGAACCAACCGATACCGTCCCCGAGCAGCTCGCAGGAACCGTCCCCACCCATCGTTGCTACATTTTTCTTCACACACCCAACCCCCCGAGCACATACCCCGCTAAATACACCACCCCCGTTCAGCGCAAGCTCTTGCTCGCCACCGCACCCTGGGGTAGTAGCGTTAACCTTGCTTGGTCCTCCTCTCAACCTGCAAACACATCTTCTCCAGACGACGAAGGCGCCGCGGCAGAGACTCACCATCTGACAGCTTTTTCGAGCGCGCGAGGCAAGTTGGAGATTGATGCGGTGTCTCTTGCGAACGTGGAGGACGTCGCGGAGGCCTTGCGAGCACATGTCGAGCCTCGTACGCACGGGACACCAATAGCATCCTCAGATGACATCCATCTCTACGTATGCACACACGGTGCGCGGGATTGTCGTTGCGGCGATACGGGCGGGGCAGTCGCGCGTGCCATTCGCGCTGAATTGGATAGACGACAACGGCACGATTCAAGCCCACGTATTAAGCTCGCAGAAGTCGCGCATGTGGGAGGGCACAAGTGAGTCCATGCCATTGACGGAGTGTCAGACACTTGGGTCTGTTCGTACTAACGACGCTTCGCTTTATTTAGATACGCCGCCAACGTCTTAGTGTATCCTCATGGTGAATGGTGTGTCAATGTTTCAATTATGTTTTTCTTCTTCGTTTACTATAATCTGAATTGTAGGCTTGGCCAAGTAAAACCCGAGAATGTGCCAGATATAATAGATGCTATCTTGATGCGGCCAGTGAGACCCGTCCATAGCGAAGAGATGCCTCTTTGTCCATCGCATTGGAGAGGACGGATGGGGTTGAACAAGGACGAGCAGATTGATCTCTTTGCCCGCTTTTCAGATAAATACTAACACGCTGAGACTATTTTGTGGTATGGCACGAGTTTGTAGAGCAAGTGGAGCATATACCAACAGTCTAGACTAGGACTGATTGCCCACTGGCAAGAGGGATTCCGGAAAAGGTGGGAGGAAAATGTTGATGCTTATCCTAGTATGCTGTTTGGAACATCAACGTTTCAACCTTGCGACCCACAAGGGCGGAGCGTTACACTTTTTGGTTGTTCATGCACATGATGTGAACTTGTGACTACGGACTTTCAACGCTTCGGCGTCATTCACTGGCGCCCTGAGTGCGATCCAATCCAGATGGTGATCGATCCAATGATTCCAGGCACGTTCCTCACCGCAGCTTACTCTCCCATTCAACTCACCAAGAATGTCCAGCAGTTCGAGCACCAGAAATCAACAACTCCTGCAAGACCTGAGGTCCAGTAGCACTCCGATTGTGGGTTGGGAGGCCCGTGCTCTTTTCCACTATAGCAGTAACTGACACCACCAGCACGAACAGGCGCCCAGGGTGTCTGATCCGATCTTCGATTGTACGGAGCAAGAGCAAGGTATTGAACAAGATCTTAGTAAGATCGAAGTCTGGCCACAGCCTGTCTCCTCTTCCTCGGGCTCTGCGACGCAGACGGACGATAACTTAGAAACAGTGATTACGGGTACGAAATTCTTTTTTCCTGAGCATTTATCGCCAACGGCAAGGCAGGTATCCTAGCAACAGACGTCGATCTTGGTCTTAGACGCATCCCCGTCGGCTTTTACGCCGTGTTGAACCACAGTGGCCTTGAATGGATGACCGAAAATGTGCGCTTATCAGTAAGTGATCACATTGTCGAGTGGGACGGGCCGATCCCATTGTGAGATTCCCATGCACTCGCCTCACGCTAGCCCTTACAGAACTTGCAGACCATCCGATCTATCCGCCACCATTTGTCTTGGGATCCATGCATCCTTCGAACTTCAACCCATGTTAGGTGATGGGGAGCAGCTGCGAAAGGTAACAATTACCATGTCGCAACTATTGGATCATAGTGCAGGAGACCTTCGTGAGCACAACAACTATATGCACGTCGTGAGACTCACGCCATGATAGCATTTACCTTCCTTCAAGCGGACGGCGATGTTTCAACTCCGTGTTCATCCATCTCCGTGAACGTAGGACGACGGAAACGCGAAAAAAGTGATTCGTCACCATACAAGGTTCATTGTGTAAGTATGTGACTTGCGTCAATTCCATCCTCATTGATCAGTCTATGCCCACAGTCAACCGCGGGACCTAGAAGCCAACTAGAAGTTGCAACAAACCTCGGCCACAGTGCTTTTTTGCATTACCGAGAACACGGGGATAAACTAGACCTCGAGCGTTCTATTGAACAGTTCCAGCGCGCGTTCGACATTTGCCCACTCGACCATCCTGGTCGTGCCGCTGCCGAGTCAAACATGGCATCGGCAAAACTGATGCACTGTCTGCGCAATGACAGTGATATCTCCCTCGACGTCCCCCTCACCTTGTATCGCAATGCCCTTGCTGCCCGTCCCATCGGCCACCTCGACCGACCATTTACGCTGATCCAGCTGGCCGCCGTGCATTTCGCGCGAATTGAAAGGCGGTGGGACGAGGTCGAGTCAGCGCTAGCAGAGGAATCGCTACATGAGGCGATTGACCTCAGTTCCGCAGAGAGCCATGAAACACAGGCTGCAACTTTGATGCTCCGGCTCCACGCAGGACGTACAGTGGACATTAATCCCCAATCGTCCATCGAACAGGATTCGGCTGCGGGCTCAACAGAGATGGATCCGTGGTCTCTGAGTGTCCAGTTGTTGCGCCGCTTTCAACAGGTCGGCGAATTGGCTGACCTACAACGAGCGATCTCAGTTTTGGCAGAGTTTCTCTTGTCGATTCCACTTTACGATGAGAAATATGTCGCTGGGCTGGCAAACCTTGGTCTGGCGCTATTTCATCGATTCTCTCAGCTAGGGAACCTGGATGACCTCGAGCAAACGATTTCGCGGTTAGAACTTGCTGTTGAGCGCACGGATAATGGTGACCCTAACGAGTCCGCCTATTTACTCAACCTCAGCAAATGCTTTTACGTCCGTTTCAAACGCCTCGGCGAGCGGAGCATTGAGCAAGCAATTTCGAGGCAAGAAGCTGCTGTTCGCCTCACTCCTAGTGGCCACCCCGACAAGCCAGACTGTCTGCGGGGTCTCGGAAATTGCTTCCTCGTTCGTTTTCAGCGCGTAGGAGAGCTGAGCGATCTTGAGCAAGCTATTTCCAGCTACAAGGATGTAGTTGATCTTACCCCAGATGGTCATCCTGACAAGCCTGGCGACGTATACAATCTCGGTAGCTCCCTTAGAGCGCGTTTTGAATACCTCAGTGATCTGGAAGACCTTGAACAAGCGATCTCGATGCAAAGTAATGCTGCAAACCTCTTTCTCGATGGTCATCCTAGCAAGCCCATCTGTTTAGATAACCTCGGCAACTCTCTTATCTTACGTTTCGCGCATCTTGGGGAACCAAGCGACCTCGAACAAGCAATTTCGAGGCACCGGGCGGTCGTCGACCTCACTCCTGATGAGCCTGCATGCTTAAACAATCTTGGAAACTCACTCCTAACCCGTTTCGAGTATCACGGCGAGCTACGTGACCTCGAGGAAGCAATTTCTAATTTCCAGGAAGCTGATCGCCTCACCCCCGATGGTCACCCCAACAAACCTCGCCGTTTGAACAACCTTGGTGACTCCCTGCTGATTCGCTTCGAGCGCCTCGGCGAGCTGGATGACCTTGGGCAAGCAATTTCGAAGCAGCGAGACGCAGTTAACCTAACCCCAGACGATCATGCTGACAAGCGTACCTATTTAAACAACCTTGGAAATTCCCTCACCACCCGTTTTGAGCGCCTTGGGGAGTTGCATGACCTCGAGCAAGCGATTTCGAGGTACAGAGATGCTGTTCAGGTCACCCGCGATGGTCACACCGCAAAGCCCGCTTGTTTAAACAACCTCGCCAGTGCTTTGGTCACTCGTTTCGAGCGCCTTGGTGAGCTGAGGGACCTCGATCAGGCGATTTCCAGGTTGAAAGATGCTGTTAAGCTTATCCCTGACGATGGACACTCCGATAAGCCCTCCTGTGTAGGCAATCTCGGCAACTTCCTCCTCATTCGTTTCGAGCACCGCGGCGAGCTCAGCGACCTCGAGGAAGCCATTTCGAATTCTGAGGAAGTTGTCAAGCTCGCTCGTGATGGTCACCCTAATAAACCCATACATTTGAGCAATCTCGGAAATTGCTTGAGAGCTCGTTTCGAGCGCTCGGGCGAGAAGGGTGACCTTGAGCAAGCGATTTCGAGGCACGAGGAGGCTGTTCGCATTACTCCTGATGATCATCCTGACAAACCTATTCGCCTTAACAACCTTGGAAAGTCCCTCCTTGCTCGTTTCAAGTGCCTTGGCGGACTGACTGACATTGAGCAAGCAATCTCGAGACAAAAAAACGCTGTTCACCTTACCCCGGACGGCCATCTCAACAAGCCCGGCTTTCTCAGCAACCTTGGCGACACCCTCAGAGCTCGTTTCGATCGCCTCGGCGAGCCCAGCGATCTCGAGCAAGCGATGTCACTTTACTCTTACGCTGCGTGTTCCTCCACGGGCTCTATTGCTGGTCGGTTCGGTGCATCCCAACAATGGATTTCATGCGCTCACACTCTACAGCATCATTCTCTCCTTGATGCATATTCTACCGCGGTCGCTCTCCTCCCTCAGCTTGCATGGATAGGCCTCTCGCTTGCACACCGTTATCGTGATCTCATACAAGGTGCTGACGTAGTGCGGGAGGCGGCAGCGGCCGCTTTGGACAAGGGACACCTGGAGACGGCGGTGGAGTGGCTCGAGCAAGGACGCTCGATCGTGTGGGGGGAGCTGTTCCAACTTCGCAGCTCCTATGAAGAGTTGTCATCCGCCCATCCAGATCATGCTCGTCGACTTCGGGGATTGTCAGTTGCGTTAGAACATGCCAGTACTACTCGTGAAAAGTCACTGTCATCATCCTCGGAAGAGATCGAGGATGCAGAACTTGTTGCGACAGAATCCTTGGAGCGACAGGCCGACCGACACCGTGCGCTTGCGATCGAGCGAGATGAAGTGCTGCAGGAGATTCGGAGATTACCTGGTTTCGAGCGGTTCCTCCTTGACAAACAGTTTGCTCAGCTACGTTCCTCGGCGCACTCTGGACCGGTAGTCATTCTCAATGCTTCGGAAAGCCGGTGTGATGCATTGATCGTGTTAGCTGATATGGATAACGTCCTCCATGTCCCACTGCCTAATTTCACTCTCCGGCGATCCTCGGGCCTTCGGAACGCAGTAAAGAGTTTACTTGGCCCTGCTCGCGTCGCGCGCGATGTCGAAAGAGATGGCGAACCTGTAAAAAGGGGGCATATTAGCTGGGAATCTCTCTTATCATCCCTATGGAATGGTGTCGTCAAACCAGTTCTAGACTCACTCGCTTTCTCGGTGTGTGATGTGACGATATTGCTCATGCAGCTTGTTTATTCATCTATGCTATCAGCAGACTCCTGGAAATCTATCACGGATTTTTTGGTGTCCCACAGGGCCTTTCACATTCCTTCCCATCCACGCAGCCGGTATTTATGACACTGGGCCTTCGGAACCTAGTCATAAGGTGTCTGACTTTGTTGTCTCATCATATACTCCTACTCTCAGCACTCTTGTGCCCTTCCACCCACGCGACGCTACGTCTATTGGCGATCTTCACTTTCTTGCCGTCTCTCAGCCACAGTCGGACGGCCAGCCCCAACTTCGCGGTGTAGGCATCGAGCTGCAACACATCAGGGCTGTTGTCCAAAACTCCGCATCAGCGCGAACCACGCTCGTAGAGCCTGCTGTCGGAAGCGTCGAAGAAGTACTCGAACTAATGAAAGAAGCAGACTGGGTCCACTTTGCATGTCACGGAATCCAAGACGCCG
>JBBPNX010000423.1:0-20583 GCA_038091155.1 Harrya chromipes | reverse complement strand
CGGAGCTGCGAGAGATATACGCAAGCATGAAAGAGGCTGGAAAGAAGACGAATGCAGGGCGTGGAGCGGTGTACACGATACGGCAGTGCATGGACGACGCGTTCGTGCAACATCTTGGACCGTTGTCAGATGTGGAGACGTTGTTCGGGAACCAGCATTCACAGAGATGGAAGGACGGGATGGAGGAGTACTTCGGGCAACTGATCGAGGAGCTGCCAAAGGTTGTGGAAACGATCAGGATGGCGGAGGTGGCAGTGGGGGAGGAGGAGAAGAGCGCTCTTGCGTCCTTGCAGTGGTGCGTCGCGAAGGTGAAGTTGATGCGATTCCTGCATGGCATAACCCCCGCGGAGAGATCGCTGGGGCTGATGCCCTTCATGTCTCGAAGTGTATACAGCGCGATGGTCAACCGTTTGGAGGTCATCGATGCACCACTGATGGAGGTGAGTGCAAATGGCCTTTTCGCACATTAGACGGCAACGCTCACGCACCCGGTAGTTCTGTCGTTGGTGGGAACCGATGATCGACATGGTCCCGGTAATTGGCAAGTACTGGGTGCCAGGATCTCCCAGCGCAGCGATGGTGCGAGCCATTCAGTGCCATCGAGACATCCGGGAAGCCTCGCGAGCAGCTGCAGTCAAGTCCGTAAGTGTCAATCCCTCGGGGGTAATGTCACTCTCGTGAAACCGCACCAGGTCGTCTACATCGTATGGAACGACTACGCGTCCTTCGTCAACATGCAACTGCAGCTACAAGAGCTGTCCGTACCCCCTCGCATCATCTCCCAAAAGACGCTCCTCTCCAGATTTGGCATGAACAGCGAGGGTCGCACGACCAAGGAGCTACATGACGCACGCGCAGAGACTGTCAGCGCCGCCACAGCTGGGAAGCAGAAGAAGGTCGCTACGAGCACGGAAACGCTGGGAAAGGGAAAGGGAAAGGGTAAGGGTAAGGGTAAGGGTAAGGGTAAGGAGACAGCGGGAGGAAAGAAGAGCAGGAAGAAGGGGCGAGCGACCTCTGTTGACGACGACGAGGACGACGAGGACGACGATGGGGAGGACGACGTCGACAGCGATGACGATGATTTGGCAGCGCGAGCGAAGGGTCGCGACGAGAGGTTGATGGCCAAGCACCATGGGCTCATCGCAAAGCACGAGGAATGGACCGAGACGCACACGGTCCTTGTCAGTAGCAAGCCAGACGGCAGGGAGAGAAATACGGCAATGCCCAACTTCAAGCGATCGCCGCCAAACTTCCATGCACCTTGGAAGAAGGTGTCACGACTGTCGAGGGACCGCACGAGGGTCGTCATGCGCGGACTCACGCTCGTCGACTGGACGACCTGGGAATGGAAGGACATCCCAACCCAGTCGTTTTCTCGCGTCATGCGCACGTTGGCGGCTGCGGCGATCGCAGAGGCGAGCGCGATCATATCGTACCGCCACGAGATGATTTTGTGCCAACCGGACGGCGGCGCCGCGACGTTGCGCGTCCGAGCGCAGACGACGATTCGGGCATATCTGGTGACGAAGGATCCTGGACAGTCGAGCCAGTGGCGCCAGACGACGCTGAAGGACCTGCTGGGGTCTGCGTCCCAAGGATCGAAGGAAGGCAGCGGCACTGTGTTGACTGAGGGGGACCTGCCCCCTCAGGGCGTCGTTGCCTGGGCAGACGGCATCTACGCCACGGAACCACGGGGCGGCGTTACGGTGCACATCATCGAGGATGAACTCGCAAGGCTCGAACGAGAAAAGGCTCTGGGTGAACAACAGCGCGGCGTGCAGAAGGCGATCAACGCCGTTCAGGACCTTCGCGTTGCCTGGCACGATCCAACATGCAAGGCCAATGCGCAAGAACACCCAGCGCTCGACGACGACGTCGCCTCTGCGTTGCACGCATTGATCAGGGTGGGTTACTGCATCTCTCGCTCTCTGTGTGTCGGACGTGGTCTCACCTGCTCGCCAAACAGGCCTTGAACGTGAATGCCTATCGCCAGCGCGTGATGGAAACGCGCACCTTGTCGTTCGACCCGGAAGAAGCGCGGACGGCGGGCGAACGTCTCCACATCACAATCAGATCTGACGTCCTCGGCGAGGATGATGCAGATGACGCCTTCATTATGGGAGCCCCCAAGATGCACCGTTTGCTCGACGTCCCGACCAAGGCCCAATCGATCGAGCACCTTGAAGAGCTCGCTAAGAGGTATGTCATCTGGATCGAGGCGCACCAGAAGCAGACGGAGACCTTCAATTTCGATCAACGGGCGCCGAGCCATCCAGACAAGGCACAAGAGGAGGATGACGATGATCCAGTGGAAGATGACGATGACGACGACGACGACGCCGACGAGGTGCGTTGTCGCTGTGATATGACGCAACGACTAGCGTGCTGACCTCATGCCATACGATACCAGCATTTTGACTCCGATCTCTACGAGGACGCCATGTTCAATGATCTCCCAGTGAACACCGCTGGCGAGTTCATTTCTGAAGTGCCTGTGCCTCCGTCGTCCGGTGAGCAGTTGAACACATGGATCGCGCATTTCATGACCTCCATGAAATGCGCACCTTGGCGCCCTGTTGTTTCGCGCATGGCTCACTCCACACTTACAGTCCCTGTCCAATCGGTGAAGCACTCTGCCTCAGTCATTCGACGTTCACGCCCGTCCCTCGATAAGGTACAAGAAGTCGAGGAAGATCCAATCACATCATTCACACAGGACGACGTGCCCACAGCCCCCAGACCAACTCTCGTGCCTACCACGACCACCCCTTCTCCTCAGCGCACACGAGAACGCCAATCCTCCAGAAAGCGTGTCCGCACCCTCACGGTCTCGTCCGTAGGTTCACAGGAAGACGTGCATGCCGTACAACCATCTGTGGGTGGATCATCCAGTACGCGAGTCCCCTCCATATCTATCCCTCCTACCATGAACTCATCCATTTATACTTTCCTTTTCAGAACGTGCGTCCAAACGTCAGAAGCCGTACGCCACGCGTTCCACCACCGCCAAGGCCGTCAACAAAGCCTTTGGAGGCGTTCCGTCCACATCCATGTCGGCCACCCTCGACGAAGCCTGAGTTCGCGATTGGAGCATTTCGTGTCTCACGGCACTGTAGTTTACATACGTGCCCATCCCTTACGAGTTAGCCATGTCATCCGATTCAGAATATAATGATGGTCTGAATGGACCTAAGCATACGACATATACGAAATGAACTATACCTCTGATACTCTTCTTGGTACGCTCCTACTATGCTGCGTCGTATATTTGAGTAGCCTGAGTGGTCCAGACTGTCTTAGATATGTTGCAGATACGGGGGACTTCTCGGCCATCAGTATGGTGCTAACACACAAGTATCTGCACTTACCTTACCCACGTGCTAGCCGCGCCGAACTTGCCGAGCATAGTGGCTGTGCCATGCACCGCCGTCTAGCTATCTTCGTAGTCATGTTCGTAGTAGTTCGTAGTATGTTCGTAGTAGTTCGTAGTCATGTTCATAGTGGTTCGTAGTAGTTCGTAGTAGTTCGTAGTAGTTCGTAGTAGTTCGTAGTCATGTTCGTAGTAGTTCGTAGTGATGTTCGTAGTAGGTTAGTATATCTTCGTAGTATGTTCGCCATGGTTTGCAATGTCTTCGCTATGTTCGTAGTAGTTCGTAGTAGTTCGTGGTCATGTTCGTAGTCATGTTCGTAGTAGTTCGTAGTAGTTCGTAGTAGTTCGTAGTAGTTCGTAGTAGTTCGTAGTAGTTCGTAGTCATGTTCGTAGTCATGCTCGTAAGGGTTCACGACGTTCTATTCCGTGTTCGCAGTACATTCGTAGCAACGTCCTAATGCGAGTACACCATTCTCGGCAAGCCTTTATGTGTTCTTATTCGTACGCGCGTAAGGAATTGTAACTATAGGTGGCGCGGGTCACTGACACCCGATACCCATTGATGCAGCCGTGCTGCAAACGTGTCCGCCAACACCCCATGCAACCCTTCCTGCATCCCATCCATCCACAGGCTTGTGGTCAGACTGCGCTCCACCTCGTTCACAAAATACGAAATTATTCCGTCCCGCATCATGACACTGATGTCCATCCTGCAAAACAATGCTGTGGATGGCGTACCTGTGACTTGAGTCTTCTCCATCCTCACCAGCGTTTCCCATGTGCCAAGCACGAATCGTTCGAATTCCTCCTTCGCTCGAATCCTCTGCTCCACCGTGCCGTAATTCGCCTCACTAAATTCCGATGGTGTTGGCGGCCTTGTCACATCACATAGGCGGTGTCTGCCGGTGGTCAGGCAAAGTCAGCATCAACGCCATACAATTTCTCTTTGCACTTACCTTATATCCTCCAGCGACCAGAATGAGCTCGCTAGCTTTGCAGCCCATGGCGACTCCCCACCTTCCAGCTTGTAAGTGTGCACCGTCTGGAGGATGTTCCCATTCAGAACAAACGCCCTCCACTCCCCCACCGTTCGTAACGTCGGCACATATTCCTGTGCAAGCCACAGCTCTCCATTCTTGCTCTGCTCCCTCAGGTATGTGACTGTCCGCCTCTCGACGTCCCCAGGAAGGATGACGTGATGCCCGCAGTCGCTGTTAGATCGTTTCAGTACCGCGTCGGGTGGGATTAGGTTGTCCGACAGGTCGCGAAGGACGAGGGGACTGGTCCTCGGGTGCAGTGCGCGCGACCGTTTCGCGATGGCGTTGAGCAAGACGCTGTCCGGATCCTTCCACCCAGCCCTCTCCATCTGCTTCGGTGGAGGCCATATCGTCATGGGTTGCATTTGCAAGACGTTCAACCTCCTCACGTATCTCGCTATCTCTTCGGTGTCCTTCCACTCGTAGACTTCTCGGGATCTGTATACTCGAACGTGAGATCGCTGAAGCGTTCACACACCGTACGACCTACCTGTAGTTGATGGTATAGTCGATACCACCCAGGATGCATGCATATTGGAGAAGGCCCTGTAGTTCCTCTTCTCCCCCCTCCGTGATGGCCAGCTTGAACTTCGACCAATTCATGAACGAGACGTCAAACAGTGGATTGCCTTCTAATTTCACCAAGGACAACCTGATCATGATCCATAACTACGATGGATCCGTTATCTCGTTCGCCTCGCCGAAGTATTGGAACACTTACCCATTCCGCTATTCGTACCTTCGTCATTGGTATCCCAGTGTTGTGGCTGTGTGGGGGCTTCACTTGCGTCCTCTTCCGAAAGATATGTCTTGGAAGAGTCTTCTTGATTCGCGTGTATACGTCCATGGGGAGCGATCGCGTAGTGTACCCTAGGTCTGTGGCCGCGGTAGTCGCCGACTCACATGCGTTGCTCGGGTCTGGCACGTACAGAATCTTGAAGCACTGTGGGACCGTCGTCTGCACTGCTCCTGCAGCTGCCATGAAATCGTCTGGCATCTGTGAGTACGCGCTGGTTCCAGATGTCGCACCAGAGGTCGACGACGCCGCAGACACCCCGCGATGGTAAATCGCCTGTGAGACACCAATGTACCCTCCGGCGAGTTCTGCGTCCATTTCCGTGTCCATATCGCCATCGTCGAAATTCCCAAGGGTCCCATCCTCGACTTCCTCCATTGGGTCCTCATCCATCTCGATGTCTTCGAGCTGTGAGGTGGACGCCATGCCATAGGCGTCCGCGAGGTCGATGATGGGGATGTCGAGGATGTGCGCCAAGATATCGTCTGAAATCGTGCCGAGCTGTCGAATGCGCGGGACGTATTCTCGCAATTCCCGCCGAGTGGGCTCCCTTGACGTCCGTCCGGCCACGTAGCCCATGAAGGCGGGGCATGCGTCATTGCATCCGGCATGTGAGGCGTGCTTCGCATGCCGGGAACAGGAACCACCTTCCCTCCGCCAGAGCGGGGTTTCGGTGGCAACGCTTATGCACGGATTACTGCCGCAGATGTGGGGGCAGACTTCGAACCCCTTCATCCCTTTGCGTGCATTTGCCATGGATATCGTAGATCGAGTTGGTTGGTACTGTACGTCAAGTGAATCGGTTAGCAAACCGGAGCAAATGTAGTAGACACGTACTGATCGGTGGTAAGAAGAGTTCTTAGTGGGAATTCAGTCGTCGTATGGGATGATTATGTTTGGTACTTGTACCCCAGTTCGCTTTGTCAACAAATAAGTGTATACATTCAATAAAACGATCTAGGCGATGGATATCACGCGTGCGGTGTTACATGTGGAACATATATGGGAATATGGATCGTGTGGAGTCCTATTCATCTGTCTCCATGTATGGCTCCCCTTCTCCATCGGCATCATCGTCCTCAGCCGCATCCGGCTGATCTTCCTCCTCGTTTCCATGATCGCCGTCGTCATCAGGAAGATCGGCGAGGACGTCTGTGAGAAATGTATTAGAATGACAATGACAATGACAATGAGCGCATCTATGTACTCGCCTCCAGCATATATACCGTCTGGCTGCGATGGGTCGTCGACAATGCGATACGGATGGTCGAACCAGTCTCCGAAGACGCGTATGGCACTTTGCATCAACCGAAGGGTAGGCGTGGCCTCCACGCTCCACCGCGTCGACTCACCATCCCACTCCTGTCCAAAGTGCTTCTTGGGGTATTTCCAATCTATCTGGATGTTAGGCGTTCGATTCGTGACGGAATACTAAACATTACTCACCGAGCTCCAATGGATTTGTCGCTCGAAGATTGATGTCGGGGTGCTCCCGTTGCCACAGGATCACTGCGGCCGGTTCGTGCCGCCCCACATAATGCTCCTCGACCATGTACATGTCGAGGAATCGGATGCGTACCGGCTCCTGCTGCTCCGAAGCACTACGAAACGCGGGTTTGCAGAAATCCATAACGCGGCCGAAGTAAAGGAAATTGTTGAGCATGGCGCCTCGCACATCCGTCTGAATTGGGTTGCGTGGATCGTCGTCATGGGCCAGCGCCTTCGCTAGGGACACTCCTCTCCACACGAAACGGCGAATCAGGGATTGATAATGCGCTGGGATGGGGATTTCCCCTTTCTTCGTTCTGTCGTTCGTGTTGTGCCATTCCAACACGGCCCTGGGCCTATTGCGGGTCACTGCATATCTTATCTCGACGTAGGGAAGCACGTCCTCAACGGTGCTGATACTGAGGGGGAAAAGTGATCCGCTGGGTAGTTTGCTGTGGCGTGGGGTGGACTCGACAGACATGGCTGGGATTTGGGTTAGTAGGTTCAGGTTCATAATGAAGTCGCTATGACTCACTTACTGCTTGCCAATTAGGTTCGTTATTATCAATGATTCAAGATCTGACCAGATTAACAGAGGACCACTTATATATCGTTCTGAGTTGGAATTATGTAAGCTCAATGAAACACAATGTGTATTGTCCATCACCTTATTGTTCCGTTTAAATCATGTGATATGTGATGCGTACCTGCAGTTTTCGTAACACGTTCACCATATGGTTCGCGATGTGTGCGTAGTCATGTTCGTAGTATGTTCGTAGTCATGTTCGTAGTATGTTCGTAGTCATGTTCGTAGTATGTGCGTACTGAGTTCCTAATATTATTCGTAGTGTGTCTACGAACATATAGCGAACAGTGTAGTACCGGACTGTACGAGCTGCTCTATGAACTACCATACAGCGAACAGAGCAGGGACACACTACGACCACAGCACGTAAATGCTCAGAACTGCGTCGAACCTACTGCGAACTGCACCGAACATGCTACAAAAACAGTACGCACAGTCATACTCTGTTGGTACCCTGTTCATACCGTTTTGCTATATCGTCCAGGTACACACTACACTCACTCTCGTTGCTCTATACATATTTCCATTTACAAAAGAAAGGTCCGACCATAAACATTAGTACTAATACACGGATATACTAAAATCGGATGTTATTCAAACTGACGAGAGGGCCAGGCTCACGCCAGCTGCCCTTTCGCATCTCGGCATACGCATCGACGATGGCCCACGTTTTTGTGATTTTGGTGAGAATTCGTTTTGCTGCGGCACGTTCGCTCGCCTGCTCCTGGCCGAGCATGTCGCTCGCTTTTACTGGCGCGAAACTGTTTAACTCCCCCTCCTCCATCGCGGTTCCCACCATTTGGACGATCGACGCCATTGCGACTATCGACCGTTTGTAGAAGTCTGGGAGGGAATATCAGGATCATACAAACAAAGATAAAAGTGAGACGTACTCCGTGTTGTGGCAAAGCTCGGGAGTGCGATGGCCATCCTGTAAATCTTTCGAGGAGCGCCAGCATGGACTGCGTTCGACCCTTCAATTCGCTTCTCACCCTTTCGGTCCAGCCCGAGGTCGAACATGAGGGCGAATTCCGTCAGGTGCATGGTGTCGTACGTATAGAAGTGTCCTCCGGACATCACGCTAGACGTTGGCGTGTACACCATATGGTTCGCACCGGGGGGCTGGATCCTGTACATGGTAAAGCACCTTAGTCTCAGGGATGAGATGGACACTCGAAGGGGAGTACTTACAGGACTGCACCGCGCTCAAGGAGGACCGTACCGACTTTGACATTCTTGTCGTAGTTTTCTGTCGCCATCGTCGATTTGTAGTACGACCCCCATCCTTTGAGAACGGCTGTCTGATCCTTTTCGTCGACTCCATCGAGTGCGATGTACCCCCACAGCTTTGCCCCGGCTCGCATATACGAGTACGTGAGAAGGCCGGCGCCATCGTGGTGGGGATACGTGACGAAGCAACGGTGAGTCAAGATATCCCACCCAGAGCTCCTCCAAGTATCGAAATGCATCGCTTGCGGTCCTAGAACGGTGGTGGAGCTCCCTCTCGACGACTTTCCGTCAGTGCGGACGAATCCCTGGTTCACGGTGGACATGATGGCGGTCTGATCGTCCATGAGTCCCCTGTATCATCATCGTTCTGATAAGTGTGTCTGACACCACGAAGTAGAGATTGCATACCTCACAAACGGAGGGATCTCCGGCGACAGCACGGGGAGGTCCAGACAGTTGTAGCATGTCGTAGGATCTTCGGACGCTTGGAGGAAGTCGGCAAGTGTACCATGGCCATAGAACAGGCCAAAGTCTCTATCTTTGACCGCCTTCCTCAACTCTCTTCCTCTGGCACGCCCATCTGCAAACGTGTGAAGTATATGGTAGAATCGAGAGCCATTGGGCTTACCTTGCCAAATGATCGGCTGGTCGATCGGGGGCCTGTACATGGAAATGTCCTCCCTGCCGAAGGCCACTGCCTCTGCAGGTCCCCAACCGTGAACAAGGACGGCTGTGCCTTGAGCGAGAGCTGCCCGGATTTGCGCACGAATGTCGGTCGCATTCGCCTGACGGTAATGAAGCTCGATCGCCATCGGAGCTGGGGCATTGACGTTAGTCGCCTTTGGGCAACCCGCCATGAACTTGGTGACGTCGAGGTCCTGTTTTCTGTCGTTAGCATCGACGTCCGGCTCAGTCGGAGCGTTTCGTCACCCACCTTGAGACACGTCCAAGGGCGGTATGTGCCCACATCGTGCGCAGACCACGAGAGACGTCGCTTGATCTTCGGGGGAGGTTGGGGGCCCTCCATCAGACGGTAGTAACCTGTCGTGGGTGAGTGAGCATGGTCAATACATTGTTGGAGCTGATACTCACGCGTGTCCTCTTCCCCATCTGCGTCGACATCCAAACCTCCTTGGAAGTGCTCCGCGAGGGTATCCATAGGATCTTCGAGAGGCGCTTGGTCGTTCATATCGACCTCGACCGCGCAGTCATTCCCGCTGGAGATGACTGGCTCGGCGACCGCTGGAACACTCTGTCCTGGGTTTGGTTCCTGCTCCATCGCCCTTTCCTTTCCCTTCTTCTTCGACACTTCCTTCGTGGTCTTTCTCTCTCCCTTCCCGACCGCCCCCTCGTCAATGGCCTTACCCTTACCTTTCTCAGCTCCACCCTCATCTGCTGGCCTCGCCTTGCTCTTGCTCTTGCCCTCCTCCGTGGCCTTCGCCTTTCCCTTTCCCTTACCCTCCTCCGTGGCCTTCGCCTTCGCCTTTTCCTTGCCCTCCTCCGTGGCCTTCGCCTTGCCTTTACCAACCGCCCCGACCTCTTTGGCCTTTGCCTTCCAAATCGCCTCCTCCTCCTTCGGCTTCGGCTTACCCATGGCTGGTGGCGCAGTTCCCTTCTCCACCTTCGACGTCGACGCCTTCGCCTTCGCCTTCGCGTCCGTCCGCGTCCTCTTCTGACGTGGCGGATTTTCGACTAAATCGCTGGCGGCCCTCTTGCGCGCCTGGAGCGGTGGGTATCCGACATTCCTCGCGATCAGCTCGGCGAGTGTACCGATGTCGCTTGGCGCGTCTACAACCGCGCTACATTCCTCCTCCGTCCCGACATACCGCAGTCCCTGCGACTTACATGGAGTGGCGTAAACCTCCAACCCCACCATATCCACTTTCGTTTTCTCCTCGGGCTTCCACGGGACCCAGCCGTTCGTCCCGTACACGTGCACAATGTGATTGTCTCTCTGTGTTGCAATTTGAACATAAACATCACCTTCGTGCCCATCCAAGGAGCGATCCTTCACTGGGCAACGATCGACGTAAACGTCGTAGGCGCGACAGTCGTCGGTATCGAAGGCGTCAGAGGCGTGATCGGTAAGTGCGACGCGAGGGATGACGACGGTCTTCACGTTGCTGTATGACATGGTAGATGGTAGTAGTGAGAAGGAAGGAATTTGGTTCGGAGTTCGGTGAAATAACCGATCATTTAAATAGTGATCGCCCCGTGCCATCATGATATTAATATTGGTGTTACGACATTCCATATGTGGTGCATTGACCCAAAATGGTAGTCACGGTGACATCTGCATTGTGCACACGGGATGCGCTTGGACACTGACGACGTCAATTGTCTAAGTGCATTGTGTGGTGGGGTGTGTGGACGGTGTGATATGCAGAACGCCAACCATCTCAGTACATTGTGTGGTGGTGGTGTTCAATGTGATACGTTGGTAACAGGACCGTTTTGTGGATATTTCCTGATGTTCTCACAGGAGTACAGTATAATGTATAAGCGTCGACCTACTTACTACGAAGCTGCTACAAAGATCTGCCAATCTTAGGGTTTAGGGTTTATGGTTTAGGCTGGTGGTTAGGAACCTATTACTAACCTAAGGACATCAGTACGAACATCAGTACGAACTACTACACACTACTACGAATATAGCTGGACAATGGCGTGTAGCACGGCCACTATGCTCGGCAGGTTCGGCGTAGCTAGCATGTCATGTAAGGTAAGTGCCGCGAGTTCACTACATACGCGAGGTGGTGTACGAACTACTACGAACATACCGACATACTACGAACTACTAAGAGCATCACCAAGAACATCTACGAACACCACTACGAACTACTACGAACTACTACGAACTACTACGAACATACTACGAACATCACTACGAACTACTACGAACTACTACGAACTACTACGAACATACTACGAACATCACTACGAACTACTACGAACTACTACGAACATACTACGAACATCACTACGAACTACTACGAACATACTACGAACATACTACGAACACCACTACGAACTACTACGAACTACTACGAACATCACTACGAACTACTACGAACTACTACGAACATACTACGAACATCACTACGAACATCACTACGAACTACTACGAACTACTACGAACATCACTACGAACTACTACGAACTACTACGAACTACTACGAACATACTACGAACATCACTACGAACATCACTACGAACTACTACGAACTACTACGAACATACTACAAATATATACTAACATACTACGAACATATACCAACCTGATGTGGACCTACCACGCACCTACCGCGCAGCTACTATGTGTAATAACCACTCAATGGACCGTCTCAGGGATCACGTCAGACCCGCGCAGACAGAGCAATAAAGGTTGTGAGAGTAAAGAAGAAGGCTTGTAGTCAGTTAGACCAGGCTTTCACCGTGAATCCAAATGAATACGACTGAGGGAAAGACTACGATACATGAGGGTTTATATACTATGGCTACAGTGATGACTAATTGTCCATGAGGATGCAATGTGTTGTACACGTGTGAGATAACATTAATAGTAGCCAATGGCGTAAAGGGAGCTTATCAGAAGTATGACGTAGTGTGAGAGCGAACCGGTTAAAGATAGAAGGCGAAGTAACCGGGTCTGGAACGATCTGGCCAAAGGAAGTCTAGGCCAGTATCTATAAAGGGAACCATAAGTTAGGGTCAGGGGTTAAGTTAGGTTAAAGTCTTTGAAAATCGTAACACTATGACCCTACGAACATAATACGAACCTACCACATTACGACCATTGTATCCACATCCTTTAAACCCTAAACCATAAACCCTATGACGAGCATAACAGCAACATGTCACATATATTAACGGCACGGACACATAGAGTATCACCCTTTCAACCCATGGTCCGCTCAACTCTCGCAGGACCACTGACCGTGCCAATGTTCATTAAGAGCGACAACGGGATCAACACGCGAAGTCTGTGCAAAGCTCAGCAGACATAGTGGCAGCCAATAATTATGATTCGAATAGTAGGGATCTCATTGTCAAAGGCGCCATTGAATATGACTATAATTAGGCACAATGGTAACGTTTCACCAACATAAAAGGAATTGGATGACTAACACCGAAGTGCATTGATATATATAGGACAATAATTCACGTCACACAGCAGCTCAAACACCCCCCTATCGACCAGAAAACCCCATGACGGATCTATTCTTCCCAAACGCTGCCCCAGACGCAGACGAGCTTAGGCTCCTGATGCTCATTCGGTATGTCCCTTCGACAACCTCGAGCGGGAAATTTTTCGACGTCACGGTCCGCAACTGGGAGCTGAACGTCGTTACACATCCTGGCGTCGTCCCCATCCCCGTCCACTACCATGAACATCTCCGCCGCTTCATCTGGCGTCAGATGGTCTTCATGGAGCTCCTGTCCCGTGGATCCGACCTCGACCTCGCTCGCGCCCTCCGACCCCTGCTGCAGCGATACGTAATGTATATGGACGGTATCGTGGAGGGGCTGCTCACAACGGCGAAGGTCAAGAAGCCGAGGCCCACCTTTCGTTCACAGCTTTTCGACCTCTACCTGGTCGTCGAATACTACGTTGGGCGCCACGAATTCGACGTGGTAGGTGACTGGAGGGAGAGAAATCATGACATCATACTGGAGTGTCAGGACGTAGAGAAGCTCGGTGTGTATCAGCGTACGTTGTGTGCATACGAATGACGTTCTAACATTACATCTAGATTGGCGCGAGTTTTACAGGCTCAGGGACGAAGAGGACCCAGTGTGGTCTGGCTCGTCATATGATTTCAAGATCTCCAAGGTCGCTGAGGAGGATTGGCAAACCCTTGCCGATCGTGCAGCCACATTTTACGGGTTCGTCGAGAAACCAGGTGAGCCGCGCACAACATCTTACATTGTACTTACACTCATTCATTCATTCATGTGTGCTACTGCAGGAAAGGGCCGCAAGACTAAGAAGAAGCAGAAGCTGCTGTCTCAAGCCGCTCAAGCCAGCAAGGGTGAGTGCAGAGAAATATCGACATCGCACGCCATTCACGTCATATGTTGCAGCTGCGCCCGATCCTTCCAAGAAGGATGGGAAAGCACCTGAACAGAGCAAAGGGGGTCCCCCTCCTCAGCCATGTGCGTACGTCGACTTACTGACTCAGATCAGACACTTACGGCGCTGTATAGTGGCTTCCACCAGATCATCTCGCATCCCGTCCGCACCCGCATCATCTCGTCAGCCGTCCGCTGGTCCGACCCATCCCGTCCGCTCTCCGTCGACGCACTCGTCGCTGCTGTTTTCCGCTGGTCCTTCTGGTGTCGCTGGACCCTCGAATGCCACCGGCCTAGGTGCCACCCCTCCACCCCCCACCACCGCCTCTGCCGGCCCTGACATCATGCAGGACTTCAATGCGATGGACAGAATAATCGCATACAACCCTAGTTAGTGTACATGTACGCGAATTGTCCTGTGCAAAAATATACCTGAATTTGTTGTGCCCTCGCACTGCATAGGCTCGAAATCACGAACTCCCTCGAAACACCTCGAAAGGACAACTGAGAGTAGGTAATTTCTATGATTTATCCTCGCCGACGTATGTAACCACACATATCACACACCGCCTCAAATATGATTAGACACACCGACGCCCACAACCTCTAGTCACCGTGGTGACCAATACAACGTATCGATTGATACATCGGATGGGTATCAAGTCGATCCAGGCAAGCATACGATAACACCCGTGCGCTCACCTGCTGATCGGTACCATCCACCCTGTTATGAAGAAGAGCCAATAGCATGTGAGTGTCATGCAGCTTCGTCCGCCACGAATCCCATCTATATATCTAGCGGTGGCAACACGAGAAAATCCGATACATAGGGTGAGTTCGAATCATCGCTCAGCTGAGATGGACATTTAGTATGATTCTCCCCAGGACGCTTCTGAAATCTATCTGCCGCATCAATACTTTCCCAACATATCCGAGGATGGACAGGTCTATGTTGCAAGATACGAAGCAGAAGACGGCAGTAAACTAGAGGTACATCATATCATGATGCATGAGGTGGTCTAAAAACACTGTTCGTATAGGCCATGGAGCATGGTCACATGGGTGATGTCGTCGAGGACATCCAGGCATTCGATGACATGGTCTCCTGTACGAGCCAATCCGAATCTGGTGAGGAAAGCTGGGAAGAACATAGCAGCTACTTCAAGGATCTATGGCTTAGAAAGGCCCCTGTGCGGCCTCGCAGACAATCAAGACCTGACGATGAGTTCGATCGAACTATCTCATCTCCGTCAGACTCGGCATGTAACTCTGACGACGACGACGGTATGTGCAGTGCTACCATGCTCTATAGCACTGATATACCGTTGCATACTCTCATCAGATGCAGACGCAGGATCGTCGTTGAGTGTGCCATACAAGGATTACCGCGTGTTTCCATCTTTGATAGGGATGCCTGGTAAAGACGCTCCTCAAACGGTCTCCAATGCTCTGTGCAGTTTAATACAGGCTGCAGTGGACAGTGACGAGGATGAGGATGAGGATGAGATGCAGAACCGAGTGCATCAAAATAGATCTGGAATTTCTCCCAGCTTCGGTTAGTAGTTGGACATTCATGGAAGGATGCTCCTGTTAACCAATGGAGCTTCAGATGGCGATAACGGAGACAATGCAACTTCGCCGCCATTGAGCACTTCAGCGGCAGACAGTGAGGTAGAAGATCTCGGAGTCGCAGTCGACAACATATCAATCTCGAACGACACATCACTGCCTGAAGTCAGACTTGAACCCCCTCTTCTACACGACACATCTGCCGGTCATTCGGATGCTATGGGATCCCCAGGATTGAGCATATCTCACTCATCCCATCCATCCACGCCGATATCCAACTCTGAAACATTGCCTCCAATGTCAGCCAGCCCGGATGAGCGGTCACCATTAGTCGGCCATGGCGCAGGGTTCACGATGACATTACGAAGCAACGCTAGAACCCTGCGAACATCTCTCGGTGCGTAATCATGATGTATTGACATATACACTATACGTTGCAATTTAAGGACAAGCAGCCCCTTTGCGCAAGAGGGCAAGGGTGGGCAAGGGCAAGACAAAGGCCAGGAAGGCAAATGCTAACGAGATTGATATAGTGGCCGTGGTCAACACCGATCCCTCATCACCCTACGATTTCGAATCCGTCACGCTTATCGTCAAGTCGCAGGACACTGGTTCGAAGGAGACGCACAGGTCTCAGGACAGAGCTTGCACCACTCCCAAAAACCTGGTAACAATGGCCGCTTCAGACAGGAATATCATTGCAGGTCCTAGTGCAAAAAGCGATGCAGAAATGCAGGCGATGAAACTATTGAGTTGGCTGAATGGTCTAGCTTCAATGTGTGAATCAGACGACACGACACTGCATGCAGAGGTACGCTCTACTTCAAATATGATCAATATGTAGGAAATGGATCACACGGATATAGGTGGTCGATGGCATGAAAACCATACGACAGCTCGCACTGAACATGCAGGGTCTCGTACAGATCAAATCACATCTACGAAATGTAAGGATAACGAAAAGCCCATGTCTTCGACAACCCGACATTCAAATTCACATCTATTTATTGTAGACTACGTTTAACAAGACGATGGAAAGGATAGGTCGTTATTTCGCCAGTCTCCGCGACAGGCATGTTAAAGTGGATGATGGAACACAGGAAGGATTCGTTCTGTTGATGACGAAGCTGTATGAACGTGGTAGTCAAGTGTAATCTATATCAATCCGTGGACTATGACAATCCCCATACACATGCGAGCACCAGCATAGACATGAATTGATGGGTGAACAACGTCTACGATATGATACCTACAAAAAGCCATGGTCAGATTTGGAGGTACAAGTGGGACATTCATAATATTCTGTCGGCATTTCTTCCAACATGCCGCTGACCTGCAATTCCACCATGTTCGCAGTCACGTACTCCCACTCCTTCTGGGTGGGACCTCGGTTGGTTCGCTGTATGTTACCATAGACCTCCCATGCTCTCCCGATCAGCCGTCCATTTCCAACTATGCCATCACCCTTTCCTCGCTGTATTGGCTTGCGTAGAATGGTCATGAACCTGTCCACGTATGGCCATCGTCCATCAAGCTGTATACCAGTGGCGATGGCGTCAGTTTTAAACCCTGGATGAAGACGTCGGCCTCTACTGTCGAGGCAAGATATGTGATGCCATATTTTACACACTCGACAGAACCGCTGAATGTCACGGTCTGGATTATATGGCTTATCACACATAGGACATGTGGCCATCCGCTGAGGAGACTGGACGACGATGATGATCGTTGTGTGAATATACTGATATGATACATATGCTTACGACGATTTGATATGATCCAGAAGCTCCCTTTCCATGCAATTTTGCCTTTTGAGGTATACGGTCTATCGTCCAC
The DNA here is from genome assembly GCA_038091155.1 of Harrya chromipes. NCBI lineage: Eukaryota > Fungi > Basidiomycota > Agaricomycetes > Boletales > Boletaceae > Harrya > Harrya chromipes. The sequence continues at coordinate 3,598 of JBBPNX010000423.1, read as the reverse complement.
CGCCAGTATAAGGTACCTGGCTTGATGTCATCACAGTGTTGTACGATATCATCAAAGCACAGTATAATCTCGTCAGCTGAGAATGATATGTAAATACTTCACATGAAGTCTATAGGAACTGTCCGAAGAAATGCTTACATTCTATGCAGGCAGCATCTATGATGTCTGTGTCCTCGGAAAGCATGAGCTCATTGAATGCCAGATGTTTATAAAAGCTGGGAGAGTTGCTCTTATGCTTTATATACCATGGATACGTGACCCATGACATACCTCTCCGATGTAAGGTCTTGCTTGCGGTGAAACCATTGTACCATGATCCAAATGTTCTTGGGCTTTTCCTTCCCATTACCGTTAGTCGTGGAGAAATAATAATGATCGCTACCTCCTTCCTGTTCATCTCCACCCTAATGTCCTTGATTTTAGCCTGCCATAAGTCTTCGTTAAATGACCTGACTGAGACTCTGGCCGCCATGGTGATTGTTAGCACAACGTGACAGTCCATCTTGACGAACAAGCTGAAACTCACAGGTCGTCTCTGTGGAACGTATGAGAATCTGCACCGAAAATTGATAGTGATCAACCCAACATGCGGGAACGCTTTATATTGGCTACCTTTGCTGTTCTCGTTGATGACTATATGAAGAAGATTGATTTTCAGCGTGGGTAGTTCGACAACTTTCCAGATGCCATTTACCAATGTATTTCTCACTTGTTGAGAATCGGGAAAATGCTGCCTTGGTTGGAACCCGCTCGTTCCTAGCTTTGCTCGCCATGATCTGGTTGAGGAAAATCATTCGATCGAGATATATAGCTATATCGTCCTTCACGCCCTGACCTAACTGTATCTAAACTAGTCCACCACATGATCCCTCACATGATTGATGGATTGATGGGCGAATGTATTGAAAAAATGATAATACGTATGATCAGATCATTACCTGAAACAGTGGCCTGTGTGTACGAAACACACACATATATATGTAACATGGTCGACCTGTTCAATTTCATTTCGTCCGTTGCAATCTCACTGTAGCCACCTTCCAACCACTTGAGCAGTTCCTTCTGCTCTCCCCTCTCTATCTGCACTCAATACCCGATCCACAGGGTTAAGTGGGGCCCCTGGGACCTTTCCCATTTTCTCTTTCTTCCACCCTCGCCGCCTTTAGAGGAGTCCCTAGGAAGGACAGGCTTCGAAATACGTACATACAGACGTAGCAGCTTCTCAGTCCTCCCATTGGAGTGATACCGACGCGGAGGTCGTGCTCCGTTTGTCAAGGCCGACTTGAGAACCGCCATATTCTCAAGGCTGAGGCATCAGTTAGGTATCCGGATAGTGATATCCGAGGTAGACGTTACAGATCGAGTAGCCATTACAGTTACTGGTGTCTACCTCCATGGCAGACCAAAACCTACAGGACAAGCCTTCCATAGATGGGATCCTGCATCAACTACCAAAGCTGAAGATACCTCTTGTGACTTCATCGAACGAAAGAGCTAGCACACCATCATCTGGCATCTGCCCACCCTCCAATCTACAGTCATTCGACGACTGGCTCGATTGTCTGAGTTCAAGACCTTCTGGAAGTCATCGACCCTCTGTTGGTTCACCACTCCCATCGTTTGATGAGCTCCTGGACCGCTTCACACAAAAACGGAACAAGGAGAGCATTTCCGATCCTGATGAGCCTCCTCCCTCCTCCCCCTCTTCCTCTGTGAAACAGACATACGATGACATACTGGATCGATGTTCTATGCTGTCATCTCATGAGAACGATATTGATGGAGATCCTGAAGATGGTGACTGCATTGTTTCGATCTGGGTCAAGTTAGACATCTCATCCGGTGCTATAGATTTGGCACAATCATCCAAGCATGGCCCTATAAAACGGAAACATCAGGAGGTTGATGTTCGATGTGTCGACACCTTGGGCAGGTTTCTCTTTCTTTGACTTGACATTGCTCCTGACCTCCTTCATCTTGGAATCAATGTTTGTCTAGATTCAGAGTCGGAGCCAGCAGAGAAACCCATCCACAAGCGATCGAGAGGAAGGCCTCGGAAGAAAATAAAGACACAGCACACATCGGATGGAAATGAAGGAGAGCTTCCAGTTCAATTGCCTGTGTCAGAAAGACTCACAGAGCCTGTACCACAACGTGTGGCCTTTCTTTTCTATGTCACGGGAACCATGCATTGATCAGAAATTCTAGCAAAGAAGCGGGGAAGAGGCAGACCTCCCAAGCGGAAGCGTGCTCCAAAGCCACCTTCTGTCGAGCAGACTGTCCAACACAATGTACCACATCCTCGAGAGGTGGAATTGGTGCAAAGAGAGCCAAGTGCACGGCCTGATGCATTGGTGGAGCCTGAACAGCAATCCTTCCCATGGGAGGAACAGCCAGACTCGGATGCAGGTCAAGATGCACCTCCTCCCCCAGCTCAGATGATGAGGCATGACATTGGTGGTAAGAGGCCGTCCCTCTTTCAAACATGCATCGAGTGAACCTCTTTTGAACAGCAATGGTGTTGTCCTCGGCCATCCTATGGCATAGTGCATACACCGAGCTCGGCACCCTCAGCAATAGACAGTGGCTTGACAGCCTCGTCTGTGATTTCTATCTTGCCTCCATCTGGCATGATAGTGGTGACAACGCCCGTTGTCGCTTTGCTATGATATTTCGTCTCAGACCTGACCTACACCTCACTCCTGTAGAGGTCGAGACTTATAGACACACTCATCATGTGCCTATGGATGACCCATGTCCGATGGTTCCAGTCGCGTTCCTCGTTCACGATCCTGAATCAGCCCATTACTTCGCTGTGGTGTTCGATTATGCTGCCCACACTGCCTATGTCTTGGGAAGGAAGATCAGTGACAACAATCCTCGATATAACCCAGACTGGAGAGCTTGGCGAGGACCAGAACGTTGGCGAATTATGGCCGATCTTCATCACTGGGAGACAGAAGACCCACACACCATCCTCATCATCAATAGGGACTGGAGGCAAAATGGCTATGACTGTGGGCCCATTGCATGTGTACTTATCAAAATGTGCATCGAGGAAAGTCTCAAGGAGATGTGGAGAATGCTTTCAGAATCACTCACAGCCCCTCCATCCATCCCATGCGGTCACATCCTTCACCTGAACATGCTTGGGGCCGTTCGACAGCGATGCATGATCAGCTTTCAGGACTACATGCACTTTATGGTTCATCCACCCTATCTCTGGGACTATGTGGAACTGGATGATCAGACTATCTGTTGTGATACGATGGCCACAGTACATGGGTCGCACGACTAATGGCACTCTGAGCAATGACCAACCCAACCACAAGAAGAGAATAACGATAAAGGAGTAGTTCTGTCTGAGGATACCTCTAGACGTTGGTTCAAGGAAAAGGAACAAGGAACGGACTAGTCGCTTAGCCAATGCACTATGGGGTGAATCACAGTTATTGATAGGACTGGGGACTATCGAAGTACATGGAAGCCTTATATACGTACAGCTACCCACTATTAGTAATCCAGTCCCATGACTAAGGTATCAGTAAGCTATGATGTCATAGATAGCAAGAATAGAATAAGCCAATAGCAAAAGGAG